>PVJS01009026.1:41051-51566 GCA_004027185.1 Glis glis
TGGGGATATAGCTTGGAGGTAGAATGCCTCTGCGTTCAATCCCCAATACCAAAAAAAAGGAAACAAAAGGATGGCTAAAATTAAAAAGGTCAGTAACAGCCGGGCATGGTGGTGCACGCTTGTAATCCCAGTACTTGGGAGGCGGAGACCAGAGGATCCGGGTTCGTGGCCAGCCTCAGCTACTTAGTGAGGCCCTCCGCAACTTCATGAGACCCGGTTTCAAAATAAAGGATAAAAATTAGGGCCGGTGGTGTGGCTCAGAGGTAGAATGCCCCTGGGTTCAATCCCCGGTACCGCAAAAAAAAAAAAAAAAGGTCAATAACAAGTGTTGGTGAGAATGTAGAGAAACTGGAGTCCTCATATATTGCTGGTAGGATAGAAAAATGGTAGAACCACTTTGGAAAACAGTTTGGTAGTTCCTCAGAATTTAAACACAGACTTACCATACGACTCAAACTCCTAGATATATATATATCTCCAAGAGAATTGAAAACATATTCACACAAAAACATGTATACATATGTTCGCAGCAGCAATATTTATAACAGTCAAAAGGTAGAAACAACCCAAATGTGTATCAACTGATGAAGGGAAAAATGTGTATTCACACAATAGAATAGTATTATTCAGCAATAAAAAGCTATAAAGTAATGATACATGCTACAGCATGGATGGACCTAGGACACATTATGCTGAGTGGACAGTCACAGAAGACCACGTGTTGCATGATTCCACTTATACTCAATGTCTAGAATAGGAAAATCTATAGAGACAGAAAGTAGATTAGTGCTTGCCAGGGGCTGAGGAAGATGAGGAATGACTGCTAATGTGTAGAGGTTTCCCTGGAGGTTGAAATAGTTGCACAACTCTGTAAATACACTAAAAACTATTAGATTACTCTGTGTGTGTGTGTGTGTGTGTGTGTGTGTCTCACTACGGATTGAACCCAGAGGCATTCTACGTCTGAGCTACACCCCCACCCCTTTTTACTTTTCATTTTGAAACAGGGTTTTTCTAGGTTGCTGAGAGTCTAAGTTGCTGAGGCTGGTCTTGAACCTATAATCCTCCTGTCTCAGGCTCCCAAGTACTGGGATTACAGATGTGCGTTACCATGCTCAGCTTTTGTTTAGGTTTGTTTTGTGTGTGTGTGTGTGTGTGTGTGTGAAACAGGGTCTCACTAAGTTGCTGAGGGCCTGGCTACATTACTGAAGCTGCCCTTGAACCCGCGATTCTCCTGTCTCAGCCTCCCAAGGACTAGGATTATAGTTGTGTGTCACCATGACCAGCTCTTACATTACATTTTGTGTGTATGTGTGTGTGTGTGTGTGTGTGTATCACTAGGGATTGAACCCAGGGGCATTCGACCTCCTAGCTACACCCTTGTGTGTGTGTGTGTGTGTCACTAGGGATTGAACCCAGGGGCATTCTACCTCCTAGCTACACCCCAGTACACCTCCAGTCTGATTTTTTTTTAAACAGTCTTGCTAGGTTGATGAAAGTCTCACTATTTGCTGAGGCTGTCCTCAAACCTGCGATCCTCCTGTCTCATCCTCCCATACTAGGATTACAAGTGTGGGCCACCATGCCTGATTTTTAGATTATATTTTAAATGGGTGAAGTTTATAGTATATGACTTATATCTAATCAAACTGTTAGAAAAAGGAACTCTTTGATAAAAGTATCTGGATAATTTGAAATTCTCTACTCATTTGCCTTTTTTTTTTCCATGCCCAGCTAGGATAGATTTTTTTTCTTTTCTTTTTTTTTTTTTTTTTTTTTTTTTTTGGTGGTACTGGGGATTGAAGCCAGGAGCATCCTACCTCTGAGCTACACTCCCAGCCCTATTTTTTATTCTTTATTTTGAAACAGGGTCTCACTAAGTTGCAGAGGGCCTCACTAAGTTACTGAGGCTGGCCTAAAACCTGTGATCCTCCTGTCTGTCTCCCAAATACTGGGATTACAGGCACATGCCACAAAGAGCAATCCCTGCTCTTTGTAAAAATTGTATATGAAGTACCAATGCCTCTCCATTCTTAACAATCTGGTCATATCAATCCATACATCTTGCTACATATGCCCAAGCAATTTCTTAGGTACATACTAAATTAACTGTTGCAATGAAAGAGTGAGACACATAAAATTCAAACAGTATAAAGTACTTTCCACTACCAATTCAAATCTCTATATGGTGACCCTACTCCATGGACAAAGTTTAGGGCAGATCCCATGACTTTACTGGTCATAATTATATAACAAAAATCTCCTAGAAGTTTTTAGTCACCAATAATCCACTGAGAACATCTTGAAACAGTGCCCTTGATCCCCACAGTATTTTACATTCCCCCTCCTCCCTCAACTTCTGCCTCCTCTTCCTAGCTCTAGTCTCTTCCTGCAGAGGCATCCTTGACTGTCAGGAAGACCTGTGGTAGGGTGCCTAGACCAGTTCCCTCTTGACCAGACCACAGCTAATCTACAGAAATTCCAGCAACTCCTAGAAATGTACCCTACAGGTGTAGTCATATAAGACATCTAGTCAAGGATATTATTCACTTTGTTCCTTTTATTGAAGAAAGGAACTTAGAAACCAAGATCTGGGTTCTAGGTGTACTTGTTGCTACTGGGGTGTCAGTTTTAAGACTTCTCTGTAGACAGAGCTAGCAAATGTATGTATGCCTAGTAACTTATGTAAACATACCTACCTATATTCACTTTTGTATCTATCTGTATTTATATTAAAGTAAACATGTCAGGCTTTCATGACTCTGTCTTCTTCACTGGACAGTCTCGCCCACCCACTTCCATGTAGTGTACTACTGTAACAGAGAAGTAGGGTTAACTAATCGATCACGCCATCTACACTTCCCTCTTCCTCTCCAGTTTAGATTGGTTCTTCTCTTCCTTACCGGCTAGTTCACTTTTTGCTAAATTCACTTATTTTCCCACTGAAATGATCTTTCCACTTTCCTCTGCTTACCCAAATCCTACCAACCCTTTTTTTTTTTTTTTTGTGGTACCGGGGATTGAACCCAGGGGCATTCTACCTCCGAGCTACACCCCCGACCCTATTTTTTATCCTTTATTTTGAAACCGGGTCTCACGAAGTTGCGGAGGGCCTCACTAAGTAGCTGAGGCTGGCCGCGAACCCGGATCCTCCAGTCTCCACCTCCCAAGTACTGGGATTACAAGCGTGCGCCACCACGCCTGGCTCTACCAACCCTTTAAAGTCCGGTGCAAGTCCATCTTCTGTAAAATCTTACCTAATATTTCTAGCTAACATTAAACTCTCTTCCTATGTTCAACTCTATTACTCTCACTATTACATACCCTTGCTAGATAGTATCTATTTTCTCTCGTATTATTTTATCTGTCTTTCCCTATTAGTGTTTTTCCATTAATATATATCTTTCTTCAAATTTTTCATTTAAAAGGCTAAAATGATTTGTTTTTCCTGACTGTCTAATTCCCTCTTGGTGTTCCCTTTCTTTCTCCCTCCCAACCATCAGGCTTCTTGAACAACTAGATTACACTTGCTGTCCCCTCTTCACTTCCTAGTCACTCTTCAACCAGCTGTCACCTGACTTTTATTCCAAAAACTGCTTATACCATGCTCACCAAAAGTCTAGAATGCCAAATCCAGTGAGTCTGTAGGAAATATCTGTTGTTTGGGACATCTGGCAATAATGCCCTGGTTTTCCTTTGGAGACCGTCTTTCCCCCAATTCCCGAGTTCTGATTGGGCTTCACCTGGGCTCACCTCTGGGACACGCACTGACCTGACCAATAAGACTCCCCGCTGGGGCTCTGCCCTGTGACCCCAGGAGCTTCTGTTCTCTGACCTTCCTAAGATTTCATTATTCTATCTTCTTTCTTTTCTGTGAGCTTACCCAGTATCCACCCATAAATCCCCATTTTCTGCTTAAGTTAGCCCAAGTCAGTTTCTGTTTGCTTATAGCCAAAGAGAAATTTGTCCTGCAAGTGGCATAGAAGTGGAAGTGGTTAACTTTCATGCTTATATCACAAATTTTCTCTCTCCCCTTTTATGTGGCTTCTGCTGTTTAAGAAATTACAGTAGCTAGAGCCAGGCATGATGGAGCATGCCTGTAATCCCAGTACTTGGGAGGCTGAGACAGGAGGATCAAGATTCAAGACCAACCTCAGTAACTTAGCGACCCTCAGCAACTTAGCAAGACTCTGCTTCAAAATAAAAAGGGCTGGAGATATAGCTCAGAGGCAGAACTCCCCTGGGTTCAATCCCCAGTTCCACACACACATATACACACACCAGTTACACACACACACACACACACACACACACACACACACGAAATTGTGATAGCTAATGTGAGGATGCTTTCAGCAGGAGAACCCATAATGGCTTCATTAATTGGGAGGTAAGGCTATCTAGGGCTCCTCATGCAGCCAGGCAATAGACAAAAGAGAAATTACAAGGAGTATATGTAGAAAGTGGAGGAATCCTAGGATACCTCTTTGTACTTAGACTAGCAGTGAACTTACCAGTAGACTACTGAAACCCTACAAAAGCAAAATCTGCAAGGGCTCAGATCTCTCAGGAATGAAAGTTTGCAAAACACATCTGTATGACTCCAAAGTCTGTGCTTTTACCACCCCACTTTCTACTGAAATCAATCTTCTTGTAGCTACGTAATTATGGAATGCACTCTCTCATTTCCATGATTTTATATCTATTACTCTGACTGGAATGACCAAATATCAGCTTTCCAACAGGGAACTCCTATTGTCCTCTTTGAAATTTTCTCTGATCCATAGTTCCAAAAATCATGACATACTGTCATAACATGAAATATGCTCTATCTGCTTATTAGTTTTTTTTGTACTAGACTATAAGCTTCTAAGTGGTAGAAACCACATATTTTATATTTGTGTTCTCAACATTTAGTACTCAGTAAAGGTGTAATATGTCTTTTGAAAGAATATCTAGTCTTTCCTAATTTTTTCAGTATTAATGATTGCATCATAGATTTGGAGTACTTATGTTTAATTTAGCATCTAATGAATACTGCATTGAGTCCCTAATTATGGGTGTTCCCTAATCCTCCCCAATAAATCTAAAAAGTACTTATGAGTTGAGTACACCACTTACTACTTCTGTATTCTCTTTAGCACCTAACAGTGTTGGGCACATAGTATTTAATAAATACTTGATGAACTGAATTAAAAACACAGTATTAGCACATTAATAGGTGTAACTTATCATGCGCCACCGATCTAATTAAAAGATCTGGCCTTCTGAAGCAGGGCAATTGTACCCATATGGCAAATTTAATGAGAAAAAGAAAAATTATCCAATTGGACAGTTAACAGCTTTTCTCTTAGCAAGAGTTCCACAAATATTTTATGGATAACAACCCCAGAGAAGACTCAAGGTATATATATGCCTGTGTATATTGAATGGAAATTAAACATTTAAGGGGTCTGTCACAGCTATAATTACTTAGACTCTACTAATCTTTAACAAATCCATAACAAGAATATAGGGCATTTTTTTTTTTTTTGGTGCTGGGAATTGAACCCAGAGGCATTTCATCTCCAAACTACACCCCCCAGTCCGATTTTATTTCTTATTTGGAAATAGGGTCTCACTAGGTTTCTGAAAGCCTCGCTAAGTTGTCAGGGCTGGCTTTGAACCTGTGACCCTCCTGTCTTAGCCTCCCAAGTACTGGGATTACAAGCGTGCGCTACCACACCTGTACAGGATGTGATATTTGATAGCAAACTCCATGTCAAATCAACCTATGCAAAGCTAAAGTTCCCTTTGTATACTGTTAACATGGCAGTCATTTACTCATTTAACACACATTAATAAAGTGCCTGCTAGTGATAAACGCAATGTTAGGGCCTGGAAGTACAAAGATAAAGAGGACACGGTTCCTCTCCTGGTGGGGTTATCTGCCATGTTACAATGGTATTTAAGAATATTATGTAGCTGGGTGTGGTGGCACTTGCCTGTGCTTCCAGCACTTAGGAAGCTGAAACAGGAGGATCGCAAATTTCAGGCCAGCATCAGCAACTTAGTGAGACTCTGTTTAAAAAAAAAAAAGCTGGGCATGGTGGCGCACGCTTGTAATCCCAGTACTTGGGAGGCTGAGACCTGAGGATCTGGATTAGCAGCCAGCCTCAGCTACTTAGTGAGGCCCTCCACAACTTAGTGAGATCCTGTTTCAAAATAAAGAACAAAAAATAGGGCTGGGGGTGTAGCTCAGAGGTAGAATGCCCCTGGGTTCCATCCCCAGTACCGCAAAAAAAACCCAACTTTTTTTAAAGGGCTGGGGGTGTAGCTGAGGTAGAATGCCCCTAGGTTCAATCCCCAGTAAATACTACTACTACTACTACTACTACTACTACTAATAATAATAATAATAATAATGTGAATCATACCCTCCAACATAGAAGCCCTGGGGATTAACATTCTGGTGGGAAAGGAGGATAAACACATACTTATGACAATGTGATAAGTGCTAACACAGAAATAAATGTAAGTCAGAATCATCATGGATGGAATCAAACCCAAAAATACAGTTGCAAGTAGAGTCAGCAGGGTTCCCAACTAAACCAATCCAATGCAAGGCAAACCATTGTAGAAGAACCAAAAAATAAAATACTCCTTGCCATTAAATTTGAGCATAATGAAACATGTATACATAAGAAGTTAAACTCTGCATGCTATAAATGCAAAGGGAGCCGTTTAAACAATATGTAGTATGTAACCAGGGGTGGTGGCGTGTGCCTGTAATCCCAGTACTTGGGAGGCTGAAACAGGAGGATGGCAGGTTAAAGACCAGCCTCAGCAATTTAGCAAGACATGGTTCAAAACAAAAAATAAAAAGGGCTAGGGACATAGCTCGGAGGTAGAATGCCCCTGGGTTCGATCCCCAATACCTTCCCCCTTCACACACACTATATAAAATAAAAATTCAAAGACAGCCAATCACTAAGAACTAGAGTAAATTGGGGAAAACCTTCATGAAAGTATAATTAAAACCACTGTTGGGACTAGGAGTGGTGGCACATGCCTATAATCCCAGTACTTGAGAGGCTGAGACAGAGACAGGAGGACAGCCAATTCGAGGACAGCCTCAGCAATGTAGGCAATCTAGTGAAACCCTGTTTCAAAACAAAAAATAAAAAAAAGGGCTGGGGTGTAAATTGAGGGTAGATGCCTCTAGATTCAATCCCCAGTTTAAAATAATATTAAAAAAGCCAGGTGTGGTGGTGCACACCTGTAATCCCAGTACTTGGGAGGCTGAGACAGGAGGTTCACAGGTTCGAGGACAGTCTTAACAAGTAGTGAGACTCTCATCAACCTAGCGAGACCCTGTTTAAAATTTAAAAAATAATAATAAAATAGAGCTGGGGGGGTAGCTCAGAGGTAGAATGCCCCTGGATTCAATCCCCAGTAACACACACACACACACACACACACACACACACACACACACACAAACTCTCTCCCCTCCCTCCCTCCCTTCCTCCTCCTCCTCCTCCTCCTCTTCCTCCTCCTCCTTCTTCTTCTTCTCTCTCTCTCTCTCTCTCTCTCTCTCTCTCTCGACTTGGGAGGCTGAGACAGAAGAATCACAGGTTAGAAGCCAGTTTCAGCAACTTGGCAAGGCTCTCAGCAACTTAGGGAGACCCTGTTTCCCAATAAAAAATAAAAAATAGGGCTGGAGGTGTAGCTGGGAGATAGAATGCCCCTAAGTTCAATCCTCAGCAAAACACACACAAACACACACACACACACACACACACACACGTTGTTGTTTGGTGGGGAGAGGGGCTGCATCTATTGCAACTATTGTGGAGGGGGGTCTACATCCTGAGAAATGTCAATATTGTTAACAAAGGAGCAATCTAAACTGCTTATCTGTGGGATGCAAGGAGTTCCAAAAGCTCACACTGGGAAGCAAGCAATGGGGGGAAAGCTGGATACATTAGGGAAGGCCCAATTTAGAAAAGCCTAGAATACAAGCCTAGCAGTGTGGACATTGTTCTAGACTTATGGTAGTTCTCAGCCCTGGCTGCTGAACAGAATCACCTGAAGTGCTTTAAAAGCTATGCCCAAAGCCAGGCACAGTGGCACACACCTGTAATCTCAGTACTTGGGAGGCTGAGAGGAGGATCTCAAGTTTGAGGCAGCCTCAGCAACATAAACTCTCAGCAATCTAACAAGACCCTGTTTCAAAGCAAAAAAATAAAATAAAATAAAAAGGGCTGATGGTATACCTTGGAGGTAGAACACCTCTGGATCTAATCCCCAGTATCACACACACACACACAACAAAGCTATGTCCATGGTCTACAGATCAAAAGTAATTTCTGGGGACATGGCCTGGGCCTTCTTAAAATTTAAAGGCACACAAAGTGATTCTAACGTCCAGTTTGAGAACCACTGGGTTAGACAACAGAAAGGTGAAACATGTGGCCAGGTATGATGGCACACGCCTGTAATCCCAATACTTGGGAGACTGAGACAGGAGGATCAGTAACACCGTGAGACTCTCAGCAACCTAGTGAAACCCTGTTTCAAACCAAACAATAAAAAAGGGCTGGGGGTGTATCTTGGAGATAGATTGCCTCTGGGTTCAATCCCCAGTACCCCCTACACACACACACACACACACACACACACACACACACACACAAACGTGGAGCATGTGAGATAGTGAGATATGGTTAAGACTCAAGTTCGATTTAAGACCCTGTTTCTGAACAACAATGTTGAGCTGATTGCGGCCTGTTGAAGCTTATCTTCTAACCTGAGTTAAATAGTCTGTTTCCTTAATGTTTCATTTCCCTGTTTACAGGCTAAGCTCTGAAAATGGGAAAACAACTCATCAATTTCTCATACATGACTGGCTCATTAGCTGCAGTCTGCAACTTTAGAATTTTATTTCTGTGATGTTCCATAGACAACTAACCTAGAAAATAACTACTTTAATTCTATACCTTTACATACCTGCAATGCAGTGTTTTATATTAGGGAATGGTCTAGGTGGCACCCATGTCGCAGATTTTACAAAATTTAAATACAGAGAGAATACCAATGTAAACAAAAGTCATATTGCTTAGATTAGAGCAAAATGTGAAATTAAGTATTCATTCTTGTCGTACCTGGAAACATTATACTACTCGTGGCTTCAGAATAGCACTGATTACAATGTATTTTACTTATTTTGTAACAAATACTTTCAGAGCACTTCAAATTATATGTATCCCATACAACAACTCTGAAGTACATTAAACAAGAGTCCTGTAGGGGAGGAAAACGTCATCGAGGTGACTGAGAGCATGACAGCCTATGAATCCTTCAAAAACAGGTCTGTTTGCTTAAAGCTAACGTGGGAATGTGCTTCAGGATCCATATTACCCCCTGTAAGGTTTACTCAAGAAATCTATTCGTTGTTTATAAGTACGCAACGGTCTTCTTTACCTGAAAAGTTAGCCACAACTGTATTGTTTTGTGTGGTGTTAGGTCACTATATATACTTAGTGGTAAAAATGTTATTCGAAAATTAGTTACGACTTGGCACTTAGGTTTATAGCAGTCTCTCTCGTCTAGATAAAGTTAACGCAAAAGACCATATCCCTACGCAAAGGGGTGGGGTGGAGTGGAAGAGAGGGTAGGACAGAACTCAATAATCAAAATGTTAAACCTGAAAAGGGCCCAGAAACCTCATGTTTCTTTGGAAAACATAGAAATAGATATTAAGAGCTGGCCATCCTCTTGTACCCCTTCTATTCAGAAAGCAAAAAACAGGCTTTTCAAAAGAAAACGCAAGCCTAACTCTTCTAACACAGGAGTGAGAGTTTAAAAAGCTAGCCACACGAGTCCGACCAGGGGGTCGGAAGGAAAGTCAGAGGGCAAGAAAAGAAGACGTGCAGGAGGCAGCAAAAGGTGAGGAGCAGGCAAAGGCCATCGGGGGAGGCGAGGGCTGCCCGGCTCTTTATGCACCCTGGACCGCATGGGGCCTCTCTCGCCCCGCGCGCATTTGGGGGCCGCGGGGCAGGGCAAGCCCCCCGCCCGCCTGGCACCAGGGGGCGATGGGAGGTCACGGAGGAGAGGGGTGCGCGCACCCCAGCGTTCGCACCGGGCCAGACTCTGCACGCGGGGTCCCCAGCAAGGAGGGACACTTGTCTGAGCCCTCGCCTCCGGGCGCAGGGAGGGGTGGGTGGAGCTGAGCCCGGAGCCGCCCCCCGGAGCCGCCCCCGCAGCCCCGGCCCCCGCCCCCGCCCCGCTGTCAGCGGCCCCCTCCCGCACTCACTCACCCGCCGGCTGCGCGGTCTCGGCCGCGGTGGTGGCGGCGGCGACGGCGGCGACCCCCGCCTGGGTCATGATCCCAGGCGGGGAAGGCAGGGGTGTCTGACTGCCCGTGCGAGTCTCCGTCCGCGGCCGCCGTCCGCTCCTCCGGGGCTGGGGGAGCGCGGGCCCGGGCCCTCCTCTCCCCCCGCCCCCGCCGCCTCTTCTCGCGGCCACCGCCGC
>PVJS01009027.1:0-51466 GCA_004027185.1 Glis glis
AAAAAAAAAAAAAAAAAAAAAAGAAACCTTCACTTGAACCATTCACATATTTTTTTTTCAACAATACCTTACTGAGATCAGAACATTTTTCATATTATACTGAATTTTCACAGTAGCCCAGATATCATATTATCTTTGTTTTTTAAAAAATTCCTAAAATAGTTGTTTCCAATTATATACATATTACTTGCTTTGCATTATGGGCAGTGCCTAAATAAATATTCTTACAAAGGAAGAAAAAAATCAACATTATTTTTCATCTCTGACTCGAGGAAACTGTGTAGCAATTTGTTCACATATCTCAATTATTTGTTCTAAAACTAACATTGTTCTATATTGCTATTAACACAGCTTATGATCACATTTAAATATAGAAATTTTAAAAGAGCATAAATTATCTTTTCTGCAGCAAAAGTTAACCTGATGGCAAGATGCTAGTCTTAAGGAAGCCGTCTTCTTTCTCTCCTGTACTTTCCCTTCTCAATGCAAGTCCACATCTAGGTTTTTACCAAATATACAAGATGTGTGCATATGCCCACTGAATTCCTTTTTAAGAATTATTAGATGAGAATTCCTTTGTTTTCTTGTCAAAGCCTGGTCTAAGAGAATTAGTATTTATCTGTGTCTCATCAGTGCCTCTGGTGCTGTTGACAGCGCAAGTGGGCACATTTCATCTTAATTAGGAACAGAAGATGAATATGAGCGGGGTGCGCATGTCAGAGGTTAGAGCCATTTAATGGGATGAAATGCGAATGAAAATTGGAAAACAATCCAAGAAATCTATAGAAAATGAGAACTAGAGAAACTCAATTAGGGAAAAACCATAGACTTCCCTCCTTTGGGCCCTGGCTTCATTGTGCTATTGTGGTTGCTTAGTTGGTTAGAAATAGGAAAGCAAAGAGTTTATTGTTTCCATTGTAAAATAAGGTAAGTTGATTTTGAAGATTTCATTCATGTGTTCTAATGCTTTTATATATTTGTATTCCTACAACCTAATCAACCAAATCTAATTACCTGAGTCTGACATCATCTATGTGATTGGGACAACACTGGCCATAGGGAAAAGTAGTTTGACAAGATTAAACCTGAAGAGTTACTTTTCCCATGGTAAACTTTTATAAGCTTGTCATAATAAATGTAGTTATAAGTTTTTAGTTCACAGGACAGATATCTATGAAGGAGAAGACAATACTAAACATAGACCCCAATTTATCTTCTTTTTTGTATTGTGCTTCATTTCCCTTGCCCAAAATGTGTTTAGCCCAGGGAATAAATTCATCTATTTTGGTAGCAGTGTTCTCTGTATCATATGTGCAGTTATCTGTTCAACCTCAGTAAAAATATTTTCTTGGTAAAGATCAAACTGGCTGTGAAAGAATGCATTCACTTGAGAAAAGAATACCTGAACTGTATGCTTTCATTATTCTATCAAGAAGTTACTAAAGGCTGCTGGGCATTATGGGGTAGTAAATACGAGATTTGGATCTGTGTGGATGTGGCTTTACTTACAGTTTTCTTATCTGATATGGAAGAAATAGAAAAAAATGATAAAAGCATTTCCTTTGCCTTAGAGAAAAAGTTATCCAAAAAGGAAAATTTCCACAAAGTTTCAGCATAAAAGTAGAAAAGTTCAATTCAATTGATCCTGTTTTTTTGTTGTTGTTTCGGTTTGGTTTGGTTTTTTGTGGTACTGGGGATTGAATCCAGGGGAGTTCTACCTCTGAGCTATACCCGTAGCCCTATTTTCTTTTTCTTTTGAAACAAGGTCTCTGCTAAGTTACTGTGCTCTGGCCTCAAACCTGTGATCCTCCTGTCTCAGCCTCTCAAGTACTGGGATTACAAGTGTGCCAGCCCTGCTTGTCCAATTGTTCCTGTTTTTTAAAAGTAAAAATTTACCATCCTGCCCTGCTCACAGTCTCACAGTCATTGAGTCTGTGGACGTGGGAACATATTCCAAAGCATCTATTCAAGTCATTTCAATTGGGGAATATTTTTTTCAAGTGTAACTTCTTGAAAGAGAAAAGCATTTTCTAAGAAAAATTTAAATTCCCAAACCAAATGCTTGGAGGCCCCAGACACTATTTGTGCAGAGTCAGAGAGTTGCAGACTTAGTAGTAAATAAGTCTAAAAACTGGATTAAATTACAATTAATATCTGATAGCACATCTACCTTATGATGATCTTGCTCCAAGAGCTAAAGGTGATGTTCTAACACTACATTTTTAAAAACCCACATTTTTAAGGCTGAAGAATTTGGGTTTATGGACAAATTTTTAATTTAGTTAAAATTATGCATCCAGAAAAGTCTTTTCTTTATAGCAAAAATGTCTTACCATCTCTCTGTCAACAGTATTCTGTCTCATCAGAAGTCATGGAGTTTTTGTCACTGAGTTACATAAAAATACAAAAGAGAATGGTTTAGAGGTACTGATTTATGAGGTCAGTGTTATCCCTCTAGGTGGGAAAATGGTGTGTGTGTGTGTGTGTGTGTGTGTGTGTGTGTGTGTGTATCTGTTTTCCCCAATAAATAACACAGATCATATAAAGATCATGTTTTGCTAGTGCCAGTATAATTGCTGCACCCTTTCTATTGTTGCACACTTCCAGAATGCACTTTAGGCAAACATACAGTGGAATTTTTTCCAGCCATAAAGAAGAACAAAATCATGCCATTTGCAGGAAAATGGATGGGACTCAAGAATATTATGCTATGTGAGATTAGCCAGGCTCAAAAAAAAAAAAAACAAATAGTTTTCTCTTATATGTGGAAGCTAGATAGAAATAGAAGAGCAGAGACTCCAATGGAATGAGAGAGGGTGATTAGGGGAGGTAGGAGGTGGGACAGAGACCTAAGAATTTAACAGTTGAAATAATGATATGTGTGTATAGAACATTCCCAATTCCGATCTCGAAAACATGTATGGGGGGTGGGACCCAGAGGGAAGTGCTCCAAGAGTTGTGTGCATGTATGTTTCTATCACTTTGTACCCCAGTATGATGTATAATTACAATGCACCAAATAAAAGTATAAATGAAATAAAATGTATGTACCCTTTGATTCATCAATTCAACTTCTAGGAATTATCCTAAGGAATAATTGAAATAACATACAGGTGCAAAGTATTCACCTAAGCATGAGTTATATTAGTTAAAAAATTTTAAATGACCTAAAAATGACTTAGCAAGAGGAGCTTTATTAAACAAATAACATCATATGAGTATTTCAACCACTATTTATTAAGCATCTAGTGTATACTATCCACTGTTCTAGGATATACAACTGATGGCATAGAAAACATTCTTTTCTCTCTGTGTGTGTGGTACTGGGCCTTCTTCAAATTTTTGTTTTGCTTTGTTTTGTTCCAAAACAGGGTCTTGCTAGGTTGCTAAGACTATCACTAAGTTCCTGAGGCTGGTCTTGAACATGTGATTCTCCTGGCTCAGCCTTCCAAGTACTGGGATTACAGGCATGTGCCACCATGCCTGGCTCTGAAAATTCTTAAGGGAGTTTACTTTTTAAAAGTCTTAATGGGCTAGTGGGCAAGTGAACACCTCTACCTTGTCATTGAAAGCAAACCATAGAAATTTAACTACTGATATGAAAGATGGTCTGTCTGCACTGGTGAGGATCCACAATTACAGAGAAGTATCCAGCTTTGCAGTGAAGACCAGGTAGAACAAAGGCAACGTATCAAGGATACTGACAGCTAATGTCTCTGGACCATAGCATAATGGGTATATTATTAAAAATTATTTATATTTCATGTTTCCTTCTATAATGAAGAAAATTTTGAAAACAAATATTGGCCTAGTAACCAGTTTGAATGCTCCCAAAGTTCCTGCTAGGCAAAAAAAAAAAAAAAAAGCCAACAAACAATTTTCTCTTTTTCCACTCACTCCCTCAAAATAGGAACAGAAAAAAGTCTTCAGTTGTATTTCGATGATTATTTCTGACCAGAATCCTTCCTGCTTAAGTTTGTGTTCATTTTTTCTTCTAAATAAATAGAATCCAGTCACTACTCTTGATGTTACAAACTCCATATTTTCAGCAACTCAAAACAAACCCCTTCTTATTTCGTATATTGCTCAAGAGCATTTTTTCCATTGCTCTAGGTTTCAACCTTCTTTTTCTTTCTGAGTATATGGATCCATATCATCCTGCTGTGTGGGTATATATTTTGAATCCTCTAAAACCTGGTATCAAAAAGTTTGTCTTTAAAAAATCAAGTAACAAGTGTATGTGTTTGTGAACCTATAAAACTTCACTGCTAAGGAGACCTTTGAGTGTGAGACTAAGTTGTAGATTCCCTGAGTCCCAAACACACAAGGAGAGCTGTCCATTTTCATTAACTCCAAATAAAAGCTTGGATCAGCCTGCAGCCC
This sequence comes from Glis glis, assembly GCA_004027185.1. Taxonomy (NCBI): domain Eukaryota; kingdom Metazoa; phylum Chordata; class Mammalia; order Rodentia; family Gliridae; genus Glis; species Glis glis. The sequence goes on from PVJS01009027.1 coordinate 4,384, forward strand.
TTTGCCTAACCTTCTGTGCAGCTCGCCAGCTTCGAGCCTTGTGAAATCATGGAATGAAGGCAGCCTGCATTTTAGTATGTGATTGTTCCCAGCAACTGTGCTGTGGGTTTTCTTCGCCTTCTGCAAAGATGAAAGATGTGTAATCAATGGGCATCGCATGAGGAGGAGAGAAGGAAGTAGAACAAAAGTGTTCAGGGTGGATGTGAATCTGTGGATGAGAGCCCATGAGAGTGCCTTGCTGCTGTGTTATCTGGGAGCTTGAAGGCATTGATTCTGATGGCCTGCAGTGTGGACCTGTAGGCATGGCAGCATTTAAGTGCACAGGAAAAGCAGCTGATGTCTTTATCAAGCTGGGTCTTTGCTGCAAGGCCTGAGGATATTACCACGACTTTATCTGTATCCCATATATTATAGAGAAACACACATAACTGGACATGATTTTATGAAAATCAACTTATTATATAGAATAATTCACAAATGGAGAGCTGAATTTTAAAATCTCTCAATTCTGCATACACAACAAAGATGACTAAAATTGATCAATATATCTGCATTTTATGTTGTGAACGCAGGATAGCAAAATATCTAGTTAGATCAAATTTTTTTTTCTAATTCATTGAGGGGGAGAGGCGCTTTTCTTTAAAGAGCCGGACATCCCCACTGGCCTGAATTTACCAAATGTTACGACGTTATCCTTCATTTACTCATTCAACATTTATGGTGTTTCAGTTTTCCACCACCCATCCTAGGGTAGAGAAAAAGAGACCAAATGTCCCTTATCCACAGGCAGCTTATAGTAGAATAGGGACAAAAATTAAGTGGTGAGATAAAAGCCAAAGGGATAAGCCCCAGCTGGCTGCTTAGGGGGTGTACTCTGAATCCTCCTGGAGATTTAGAGGGAGATTTGGAAGGCAGGGACTGGAGGGGTAACCTGTGCAGATGTGCACACAGACACAGGAGCGAGGCATGGGAACAGAAGAGTCAGTCCTCCAATTGCCTGATCTCAAAGCAGTCGGCATCTGAGAATCTTCTGAGGAGATATGAAAATGGATTCAGAATAGTACGTGGCAACAACTTTTCAAATCTGAGGAGAGTAATGAAACTATTAGATGTCCTATTACTAAAGAGCTGATACTAACTCACTTTGAGGAGAACATGGGTGTGGAATGGCTTTCTTTTTCATGATAATGCACCCATGTGGATAGGTCATCAGAGGCACACCTCATAGAATAAAAAAAGTGTGTGACTCCTATCTAATGCTCCAACTTCCAAGCCTGACTTTGCCACTTGATTAGCTGGGTGATTCACTTAAGGTTCCCAATTAAAAGAGTGCATTAAAATATACATTTAAATATATATCAAGCCAGGCTTGGTGGCACATGCCTGTAATCCTGGTACTTGGGAGGCTGAGACAGGAGGATCACAGGTTCGAGGACAACCTCAGCAAGTAGTGATACTCATCAACCTAGCAAGACCCTGTTTCAAAATAAAAATAGAATGGGGCTGGGGGTGAAGCTCAGAGATAGAATGCCTCTGAGTTCAGCCGAGCGTGGTGGCGCAAGCTTGTAATCCCAGTACTTTGGGAGGCAGAGACCGGAGGATCCGGGTTCGCAGCTAGCCTCAGCTCTCTCTCCCTGTCTCTCTCTCTCTCTCTCTCTCTTTCTCTCTCTCTCTCTCTCTACTTAGTGAGGCCCTCTGCAACTTCCTGAGACCCGGTTTCAAAATAAAGTCTAAAAAAATAGGGCTGGGGTGTAGCGCGGAGGTAGAACGCCCCTGCGTTCAATCCCTGGTACCGCAAAAAAAAAAAAAAAAAAAACAGAATGCCTCTGAGTTCAATCCCCACTACTACAAAATAAATAATTAAATATACACATAAATAAATATATATATATACACACATATATATAAAACACCTGATATATAAGTATAAAATTATATGCATATATAAAATGTATACACTCAAGTGTATTTGAAACATTGTAAACATTGGCATTAGGATTCTTTTCATTTAGGATTTCTATACTAATCTCAATTCATCCTATTTCCGCTCATCTCAGATGTGTCATGTATTTCAGATGGCAGCAGTTATAGATATGATTGTAGGGTGCAGAGAGTGACCCTGGTTGGGTCTATGAGGATAAAAATCCCCAGGACTTTTATCACACTCTGCAAAACAATCATCCTTGCTACAGCATTAAGAGCCTTACACAGGTCCAGCGATACAGAGACAAAGAAAGAAAATAGTATCTGCATGATCCTGCTGGAGGCAAGCAAGACTTGGCTAATGCTGGAGATGGAGTCTGTGATGAATTTTATGTGCTTTGAGAAATAAATCAAGCTGGAGTTTGACACTTGAAGAATAAGCAATTTAAAAATGCACTGAGAAGTTAACACTGATGGAGATTAGGTGATCAAGGAACTCTTTGTATATTTCAGAATAAAAAGCGTGTGTGTGTGTGTGTGTGTGTGTGTGTGTGTTGTGAGATTTACTGGGATTGAACCCAGTGGCATTCTACTTCCGAGTATACCCCCAGCTCTTTTTTTTTTTTTTCTCTTTTGAAACAAGGTCTCACTAGTTTGCAGAGAGTCTTACTAAATTGCTGAAGCTGGTCTCAAACCTGTGATCCTCCTGTCTCATCCTCCCAAGTACTGAGATTACATGTGTGTGCCACCACACCCAGCAAACATTTTTAATACACTAAGAACTGAGAAAGATGAATGTCCCCGTATGTCAAATTTATCTGATTTATTTATCTGACTATGAACAGCTCAATCCTCTGTTTCTCTTATCTCAAATACCTTAAGCCAATTCAATGAGCACAATGTACATATATTTTTCTAATATTTGTTTATGAATATAAAGAAATAATTATAGCTAATATATGTTTCATGCTGGGATCAACTAATTTGAGTTCAAGCTGTGCATAGTTCTGCAGCAATAAATAAATAAATAAACAAATACTATTATACTGTTTGTGAGTTTGTTATACAATTAAATATAAAGATGCCCAGCTGGGCATGGTGGTGTATGCTTGTAATCCCAGCACTTGGGAGGCTGAGATAGGAGGATTGCAGGTTGGAGGCCAGCATGTGGTAATTTAGTGAGATCCTGTTTAAAAACAAAAAATAAAATAGGGCTGGGGGTGTACCTCAGAAGTAGAACACCCTACTACCAAACACACACAAAAAAATAGTATCCTATTTATCCCTATACTAGTAATTAACTTCATGAGCCCTTGTGCTATTACATATTTGCTCAATGAATGAGAGATTTTAAATATTTAGTGAAGATCTGGGCGTGGTGACACATGCTGTAATCCCAGTACTTGGGAGGCTGAGACAGGAGGATCACAGGTTCACAGCTAGCCTCAGCAATTTAATGAGATCTTTCACAACTTAGTGAGACCCTGTTTCAAAATAAAAAATAAAATAGGGCCAGGGTGTAGTTCAGAGGTAGAAAGCCCCTGGGTTCATTCCCCAGTACCAGTATTTAATGAAGAATGTTTTTATTGCACCTATCATTGTACCAGCTGCACAACAAGTACTGGTGGGTGTGGAGGAGGTGAAAATGGTGATTGTACAGCCGTCTCTATTTAAAAATGACATGATCACCTATGTGGGAAATTCTATGGAATTTATAAAAAATAGTCTCTTAGAAATAATAAATGAGCTTAACAAGGTTGTAGGATATGAGATCAATAAAAGACAATAAATTAAGCCCGGCGTGGTGGCGCACGCTTGTAATCCCAGTACTTTGGGAGGCAGAGACTGAAGGATCTGGGTTCGCGGCCAGCCTCAGCTCTCTCGCTCTCCCTCTCCCTGTCTCTCTCTCTCTCTCTACTTAGTGAGGCCCTCCGCAACTTCGTGAGACCCGGTTTCAAAATAAAGTATAAAAAAATAGGGCTGGGGGCGTAGCGTGGAGGTAGAACACCCTTGCGTTCAATTCCCCAGTACCGCAAAAATAAAAAAGAAAAAGACAGTAAATTGTATTTTATATACTAACAACCAAAAACTGAAATGAAAATTATTCATAATAGAATATTCATAATATGAATATTATTCATAATAGCCTCAAAGTATGAAGTCTTCATGGATAAATTTGATTAAAGACATGCAAGATCTATATACTGAAAGTATAAAGCATTGCTAAAAGAAATAAGAAGGTGCTGGCTGCAGTGGCACACATCTGTAGTTCCAGTCACTCAGGACCCCCAAAGGCAAGAGAATAACAAGTTCAAGACCAGTCTATGCAACTTAGCAAGACCCTGTAAAAAAAAATAATAAAAAGGGCTGGGGATATAGATCAGTAGTAGAGCACCCCTAGTGCTCATGAATACTCAACACTGTTTAATTCCCAATACTGCAAAACAAAACAAAACAAAATGAAAGAAAGGAACATAAATAAATGAAGAAATTGCATTTTCATGGATCAGTAGACTCAAAGTTGTCAAATTACCATTTTTCCAAATAGATCTATAGAAGCAACGCAATCCCAATAAAAATCTTACTAGATTTTCTAAATTTCTTGTGGATTCTAAAACTGATTCTGTAATTCGTATGGAAACACAAAGAATCTAGAATAACCAAATAACTTTGAAGAAATAGAACAAAGTTGGAATACTTACACTTCCTAATTTCAAAGCTTATTATAAAGCTACATTAATCAAGACAGTGTGGTATTGACATAAAGGTAAACAAGCTGATCACTGAAACAGAATGGAAAGTTCAGAAATATATCTATTTGGACTGGGGTATAGTTCAGTGGCAAAGTGCTTTCATTACACGCACAATACCCTGGGTTTGATCCCCAGTACCAAAAAGGAAGACAAAAGAAAAAGCAAACAAAACAGAATAAAAAAATCCAACTGGTCATAGTGGTGCATGCCAGTAATTCCTGTACTTGGGAGACTGAGACAGGGGGATTGCAGTTTCAAGACCAGCCTCAGAAACTTAGCAAGGCCCTCCAGAACTTAGTGAGACCCTGTTTCAAAACAAAAAATAAAATGAGACTGGAGGTGTAGTTCATATGTAGAATATCCTTGGGTTCAATCCCCACTACCAAAAAGAAGGAAGGAGGAAGGAAGGAAGGAAGGATGAAAGAAGGGAAGGAGAGAGGGAGGGAGGGAGGGAGGGAGGGAGGGAGGGAAGGAGAAGAAAAGAAGGGAGGGAGGGAGGGAGGGACGGAGAGAGGAGAAATAGATCTATTCATATATAATCAATTTCTTTTTTACTAAGGAACAAAGACAATTCAGTGGAGAAAGTTTAGTTTATTCAATAAGTTGGCTGGAGAGTGAGCATCTACATATGGAAACTGAACTTAAATACATACTTTGTATCATATACAAAAAATGGGCCATAAATACAAATAGAACACCTATATTTAAAATGAAAATGGAAAAGAAAGTCGTTGTGACCTTGGGGTAGAAAAAAGATCCATTACCTATAAAAGAAAACTTGATAAATTGTATGTCACCAAAATTAAAATTTATGCTCTTCAAAAATACTATTAAGAAAGTGAAAAGATTAGCAACAGACTGGGGTAATATATTTGCAAACACATATCCAAATGGAAACTTTATCCAAAATATATAAAGAAATCTCAAGGCCAGGCGTGGTGGCGCACGCTTGTAATCCCAGTACTTAGGGAGGCGGAGACAGGAGGATCCGGGTTCGCGGCCAGCCTCAGTTCTCTCTCTCTCTCTCTCTTCCTGTCTCTCTCTCTCTCTCTTTCTCTCTCTCTCTCTCTCTCTCTCTCTCTCTCTCTACCTAGTGAGGCCCTCCGCAACTTCGTGAGACCCGGTTTCAAAATAAAAGTATGAAAAATAGGGCCGGGAGCGTAGCGCGGAGGTAGAATGCCCCTGCGTTCAACCTCCGGTACCGCAAAAAAAAAAAAAAAAAAAAAAAAATCTCAAAATGCAAATAAGCAACTCAGTCTTAAAAACTTGTAAAGCCTTTGAACATTTAACCAAATAACATATTAAGATGGGAAATAGCAAATTTAAAGATGCTCAACATCATCAAGAAGATGCAAATTAAAACAACAATATAATACCATGATGTACCCAGTAGAATGTCTAAAATTAAGGCCATTGGCCCTGCCAAGTCTGTCTCAAATAAGGATGGGGAGCAACTGAAACTCACCACATTTACTGCAAGTGGAAATATAAAGTGGTACAAATATACACCTACCAGGTAATATAGCCATTCTACCCATAAGTTACTACCCAAGAATAATAAAAGTATACTTTCACACAAGACTTGTATATCAATGTTCTCAAGCAACCTTGTTTGTAATGTAGCTAAAAATTGAAAGCAACAGAAGTGTCCACCAACAAGTCAGCATTTAAAAAATTGTGGTATACCCCTACAATGGAATATTACTAAGAAATGAAAAGGAATGATGTATTGTTATACACACAGCACCATGGATCAATCTCAAAATAATTATTCCCAGTGAACAAAGCCAGAAAAAATGAATACATAGTGTATGATTCAAGTTCTATAAAATTCTAGAAAATGCAAAGTAATCTGCTATGACAGAAAGCTCCTTTAAGGTTACCAGGGAATAGGGAGAGTTGGGAGCGAGAGATTAAATGTGAGAAGGAGGATACTTTGGGGATAGTGGATATGTTTGTTATCTTGATTATGGTGATAGTTTCCTGAACATCAAAACTTACCGAATTGCTTATTTTAGATGCATACAGTTTTTTGTATGCTAAATACCTAGGATTTTTATGAAAGTAATGAACACATGGTGGTTGTCACGGGCTAAAGGTTCAAGATACAATTTTAGCAATCCTTGCTCAACCTCAAAAGTGAGTTTTTGCTTGATAGAAAAGGTCATGTGGATTTACATTTGAGGTTGTAACCAAGTAGCTCATCATTATCTGTGAGAGAATAAAAGGAGGTGAGGAAATCTATCACTGGATTTTGGTGGTGTTAATATGGCTAATATGAAGACTTGCATGAATTTTATGGTAACATTTCAGAGGCATTCTTTTCATTTTGTCTGCAAATTGTTGGATCACTGAAGTGATGTCTAAACATGATGTTCAAATAGACTCATTTGTACCTCTTGTTCCTGAATACATAGAGCCACATTCGTGTTTTATTTTAATGAGAGGTAATTCTAATTTTTAGGGAACATGTCTCATCCTTCATTAAAAAAAAACAGATTAAAATCCCACCCAAACATTTTAATTTGTATCAGTAAATGACTTTCCTCCAGAGACATCTCAAAATCATTTAGGGTCCAAAGCATGTGATACAGCACCTTCAAGTTTGATGGGTGGGAACAAAGAGAACTAAGTGATTTCCAGAGATCACAATGCAATCCATGATGGCAAATCTGTGTGAGTGTGTGAGTGTGTGAGTGTGTGAGTGTGTGTGTGTGTGTGTGTGTGTGTGTGTGTTCACATGTACGCATGTATAGTAGATGGTCAGGAAAGACGACAAATAAAACTGATCCAAGTCCTTTGGTTTGTTGCTTACAGAGTTCTGTTCGCTCTTCAGTGGCCTTACTTTGCTGTTGCTGTTCCCTCCAGAGGCCAGGTCCCTTCATGAAAATGTGTATCAATGGCGAGTCACAAAGATGGTGCCAGCATACCTAACATGACATCCCATCCCAGACTTCTTGCCTCTTAGGATTGTCCCCTGTTTGGGGTATGGTTATTATTTTCAGAGCTTGTTATAATATTGTAGTTGATTCACATTGATTGAGCAGGTACTCAGCTTCTACTATGCTGCAAGTATTTTGCTGTCAGCATTTTGCCAAAGTCTTGCCATATATTTAGTGATCACCATAACACTGAGAGATGGGTGAGAAAGCTAGGTGCACTTGGGTTGAGCACCTTGCCCAGGGTCCAATGGGTAGTAAGCAATGGATTCTAGAATTTGTGTGTGTGTGTGTGTGTGTGTGTGTGTGTGTGATACTAGGGATTGAAACCAGGGGTATTCTACCTCTGAGCTACACCCCAACCCCATTTTATTTATTTATTTTTTTAAAAGTGTCTTGCTAGGTTGCTGAGAGTCTCACTAAGCTGGAGAGGCTGTCCTTGAACCTGCAATCCTTCTGTCTCAGTTTCTCAAGTTCTGGGATTATAGGCATGCACCACCATGCCCAGCACTGGATTCTAGATTTAAAATTGGAACATTCTTGGCAGGTAATACTGTGTGCTTCTACAATTAGCTGCGGGACCTTGGGCAAATTATCCATTTGGTGACCTCATCTAGAAGAGTGGATTATAACATTTATATTATAGGGAATACATGCCACGAGTCTCGTGGCACACCATGGTTCCTCAGTAAATACTATTTCCCTTTCCTTACATCTCCTGGTTCTAGATTCTTTGCCATTCCCAGTGCATGAGTCTGAAGCAGATGAAACCAAGTCCTCCTGGCTGTTGGCTACATGGCCATCCCCTCAGCATGTACCCTCCCCCGCTACAGACCTGTCTTCCCAGCAGGACACGAGTGGCTCGAGGACAAAGACCCTCTCATTTACCTCTGCTCCTCTCATTTCCTGCACAGGGCTTGCATATGTGCAGATTGAACAGACAGGTCTCATTCAAGAAGTGCCTCATGGTGTCTTTAGAGCATTTTTGGCAACCTGTGTCCTTTACCCCAGCCCACACCTGCCTATCCTCTGTACAGACTGCCTGATTTCATGTCACTTACCCACCCTCTGACTTGCAGAGCCCCATTCTCCTGGGTGTCAGCACCACCCATGATTGTGACTGCTGTGTGGCTTCACAAAACTGGCCACAGTGTCCATGATGGCTATGTGTCCTGTATTCACAGATGCAGTCACACCTGGCTCTGTCCCTAACCCTCAGAGCCTGCCTTCTCTGGACCTTAATGTCATACTGGCATTCTATACTGTCTCAACCCAGTTTGTAAAACTGTCTGTTATTCATTCAATCAGTGAACACACATCAATGCATTTATATAATCATTGTTTTTTGTTTCTTCTCTTTTTCTTCCAATTTCACTATCTGGTATATAGTCTTCAAATGCCCTATTGTTGTTTCTATTCTGACTTGTAGGTGTATCACCTATGATTCTACAGGGAGGTATTATGTTTACATATTTCCTTTAAGAATGTTTAATATTGTCTATTGTCTCACAGCTTATCACTATGCAGGATTCTTTAGTGAATAACATCAGAGTTGAAATATCTCCATCAGTCAGGTTATCTCCCTTTGAATATTTATCTGTCCTGAGCATTAGGAAACTTTGAGTGTTTCATCCTAATTGTTTCTGGTCAGATTCCCTCCCCCCTTCTAATTGCCACACTTGGCAGTTTGCTTATACAGGTTTCATAGGCTAAATTATGTGCCCAATGTAGACAATAGTCCAACAGAAATACAGAGGAAATAGGGCACAAATGGAGAGCTGATTCTTGACTCCTTTCACAGTTGGCTTTCATGGAATAAGGATTTACGTGTCTTCCACACCTTCTATGAACATCCTGACTGTTAGAGATTTTATAAGCTGAGACCCAGAGTTTCCTATCAGGATGGACATTGCTTATGATCCTGTCCCTGTGGTAAATTTCTGTAGTGTAGTGATTTGGGCGAGGGCTGTAAAGACATACAAAAGCACTGTGGGTATTTTTGTTGTTGTTGTTGTTGTTGTTGTTTTTTGCTTTTCTGGCAGACATCTGATTTCCTGGCTGGCACTTGTTTCAACTATGAAATGCGGAAGGCTTGAGGGAACGGATCAGACACTTCTGTGCACCTCATTCAAAATGATTGTCCATGAGCATCTCTTAAAGTGGGTCAGGGTTTATTTTGGGCCCTCTGTAGAGTTCTTGATGGGGATGGAACTCATTTAGAAAGTGTGTTGATATGGCTTCTTCTCTGATTGTTGTGGAATAACTGTGACATTCGATTTTCGGGGAAACAGAATGGAGGAGGCTTACATCCTTGCAGGCAAAGTGTTTTCCATTCTAACAGGCAAAAGAACATTTGAAAGGTCTTTTTCACTTTTTTGAATGAATAGATACAATAAGTTATAACAATTTACCCTGGAAGCACTTATTTTGCACAGGAAATCATTTCAGTATCATGTCAAATGGAGATATTGATTTGGTAAGGTACCCATTTCCCATGCAACACAGAAAGTGCTTTGATCCCTGGCCCACTGTCTTTCCATTTCTCCAGTGTGTGTGTGTGTGTGTGTGTGTGTGTGTGTGTGTGTGTGTGTGATGTTTGCTTTCAAAATTCAAATAAAATATTTATGAATGTAATTATACTTCACAAATAGAAGAACTATTTAATATGATCCCACAGAAAAAAGTTCTTATGGAAAAAGTGACATGACATCTCTCTCTCTCTCTCTCTCTCTCTCTCTCTCTCTCTCTTTGGTACTGGGGATTGAATCCAAGGTCTTTCTACCTCTGAGCTATATCCCCAGTCCTTTTTATTCTTATCTTGAAACAGGGTCTTTCTAAGTTGCTGAGGCTGTCCTTGAACCTATGATCCTGTCTCAGCCTCCCAAGTACTGGGATGATAGGTGTGCACCTCCATGCCCCACTAACAGTGACATCTTAATTTACTCTCATTTTATGGATTTGGTTTTTGTTTTCCATATGCCAAGGTGATGTGGCACAGCCCTCAGGAAGGTGGCACTGTTGATGCACTGTCCTCCACTTTGCCGTAGCAGTTATGCTCTCACTGTTTCTCCTAGGGGTCATCACTGCTGCAGACATTCTTGATCGAGAGACCACGGGGTCCTACTGGCTGACAGTGTATGCCACAGACCGGGGCGTGGTTCCACTCTATTCCACCATTGAGGTCTACATTGAAGTTGAAGATGTGAATGACAATGCCCCACTGACCTCAGAACCTATTTACTATCCTGCTGTCATGGAGAATTCTCCCAAGGATGTATCTGTCATTCAGATCCAGGCTGAAGATCCTGACTCCAGTTCCAATGAAAAGCTGACATACAGGATTACGAGTGGGAATCCTCAGAACTTCTTTGCCATCAATATCAAAACAGGTAAGGGAATGCTTGTATAACTTTTTTAAGATTGGTAGAACAGCTCTTCAGTTCGTCAGCCTGATCCTTGTTGTACCAGCTTATGCCTCTTACTGTCTACAGCAGAGCATCTTCCTTTCTGTAGTAGTTTCTGGAGAGGTGAGTGTTCTTCTTGTTTGATGCATGTTAATTTCACCTGACACTGAGATGATCTAATAGGAATCAGAGTCTTGCAGAGAAAACCTTCAATTTCCTTGATTCCTAATAATAAAGTAGTCTTGTAGGCCACTCAGATTGCTAACTAACCCCTTCTCTTTCTTAACTAGCCCATACTGGGTCTTCGGGTGAACTGGCTTTGTGAGGCCTCCCACCTCTTGGAACTTAGTCTGGCTTGCTGTAATGGATCTCCTTAAAACCTAACCTTTAGTCCCAGATATTTTGTGATACCTGTACTGTCAGTGGAGTGTTAATGTTCAAAAGAATTCTCAATGTTCCAGTCTGTACGTAAAATATGCAAAGCTTTAATTTTCTGATCTTTGGCTCAAGAAAGTTTCTAAAATTTATAATAAATGTGTAATTTGTTGATCAAAGATTGGGGAGGCCTAAGGATCGGGACCAAGTGTGGTGTTTGGCGGAATGCACCCTGAGAAAAGGACATAAACTGGAAGCATGCTTTGCAGAGGAGACCTCACCTTCACTACTTTCTCCTGATTTGCTACTTTTAGTAAAACACTCAGAGTTGTGATGATGAATGGGGCTTTAATTCATTGAAATTTAGAATAATGTAATTAAATTCTGCCCTTGGCCAGTGAGTTGGTAATGATAAAAAATTAGGCTAAGTTAATATTTGATAGATTCAGCTTTCCTGATGAACTACTGGTAGAGTTGTAGTTATTTCCCCTGCCTTTATTTGTGAAAGAAGAAAAACATAGAGCTGACCCTATGGACTTTATAAATGACAGATTCCTATTAACGTAATTTGAAGAGAATGCCAGATTTTTTAATTATCAAATTTTTTTTAATTCTGAGTGAGACCATCATTTCGTTATGCAGATTCATGGTGTAGAATCAGGATTTGATGTGTGTTTCATTATAAGACAAAAAGGGTGGTCACCAGCTATCCTGGTCTGATTGAGGCCCACTTGTAGTGGAAGGAGAGTGCTCACAGAAGAGGAGCCTGGCCAACCTCTCAGAGCCACACTAAGCAGGGGATAGTCCTCATGCATCCAGGGAGGGAATCTCCAACTATACTATAAAGCCCTTTCTGATTTTTTTTTTTCTGTATAAAAGAACCGCAAGGAATGGGAGACACATAAGTAAATTCAAATACTTTACAAATGTAATAGGAAAGGTAAGGGAAGAGAGAGAAAGAGAGAGAGAGAAAGAGAAAACAAAGATTTTTTTAAAGTCCCAGTAAAGAAGTTGAGGACACCAATATCTCCACACTCCACACCCCAGTGGAGTCTGAAGTACCCCCAATCTGATTCTGTGTCTCCAATCTTGATCCTGTTGCCACTAAGTCATGAGTAATGGTCCAGCATATTTTTAAGTTAAAAAAAAACACTGTGAAAGGGAAGTTCCAAGTGTCTTTTTCCACTTATTACCGAAAAAAAAAAAAGAAATAGTAACTGTTACAGACAAAAATTTGGGTAAGATGCAAATAACTTAGGCTGCACATTATGAGCAGGAAAGAAGATGTACATTGATATCACTAACCTTGACTTTTATACAACCTTTAAAGTTTGCACATGAAATTTCAGAAAGCCCTGTGTTTTCACAATTAGGTCTACAATACCTAATTATAGCCTTAGTCATATTCATAATTTCTCTATCCTTGTCATATATTTTTAAAAGCACTATGAAAGGGATGACATTTTTATCTAACTTGTCTATTTATCTCAAAGAAATATACAGCATACTTTGTAGTTCTCAGGCATAGAATAAGAAAATACTGGACTTATCCATTTACTCATTTACTGAGCATTTATTGTGCCTATTAGTTTTAGAATAAGATCTAATAAATAAGGCTATAAGCTTATGATATGGTCCAAGCCTTTCAGGGACACAAAATAGGATGAAATTAACAGAATAATTAATGAATCTGATGTAGAGAAAGAATGCAATAATATATTGTGGTAGGGAGGCTCATCCCTTTGGAGATGGTGAGAATGATGGTTGGGGAGGGCTTCCTGGAGGCAGTATATTTGGGGTTAGAAATCCTAGGTTTCAGATCCTGGCTTTGCACTTCCTAACTTGGAAGCACAATAGACTACAACATGGAAAGTTGACTTACCTAAACAGTTCTGGCTTCACCAGCTTTTGACCTTGGGCAAGGTTTCAAACCTCTCTAAAATTTAGTGTTCAGTGAAGGAAGATTGTTGCAAGGTGTTTAGGAGTGCTCATGTGAAGGGCTGACCACAGGGCCTGGCACAATGAAGCCCCACTACCAGTGTTGGCACCCTATCCTGTCTACACTCATTACAGGCTCATCATTTAGTTTCTTTAGACCTTACTTTCTTCCTGGAAAATGAGAACGACCTTGCCTATGCCACAGGGGTCACTCGTGAAAACTGAATATCATGATGTTTTCAGGCTGTTGGTAAAACATAAAGCTCATTAAGACTCATGTGATTTCTATGCCTATTTCATTTATATAGGGTTATATTTATTATATTAGGAATTAAAACTGAGACATTTAAAATATATAAGTATACTTAGGCCCACGTCCCATGAGTTGTCAGAATGTAGTTGTCACTCTGTCCCTTGGAAGATTCCACCATATACTCATGAGAGGACAGTGAAGAAGACTCGAGTGATATGAGACTCACAGAACCATGTGAGTCTCAGTGAAATTCTCATCCAGTGCATTGTTCTAGGTGGCATGCTGCCTGTGGAGTCTGATGGGCTTCCTAATAGGAGTTTTAATTGGGGCATTTCTTCCCATCCCTCTAAAGTCATTTGTTTGGAGTAATTACATCAGCTTGTAATTTTTCAGTAATGCAGTGGGAGGTATAGATAACTTACTTATTTAGGAAAGATCTGTGTGTTAGAGTGTTTCAACAGGAATGTTGACTGCAGTAAACTGACGTTTTATTCTTTTCTTTGTTGGTAGAGCTGAAATTTATAGAGTTCTGTTTTGGTTTTGGCAATGCATTACATAATAAATAAAGATTAACATGATTAATGAAAATTCAAATTATGTCAATACTTATGGTCTACAGCTTGTAGCAGAAAACAGATGTCCCTGCCTCAAAAATGGAGAAGGATTTTTCTATTGAACACTCTGTTCTCTACCCAAAGATTCATTTTTTTTCTACCAGACTTAGCATCATATAGAATAAGTAGCATGTATCTTTTTTTTTCTGTAATTCTTGTGGCTAAGAAGAATACTAAAAGCTATAATGCTGTGAGGTCTATTCTGGCTGGTACAAAGATCCCTTGATTAATTTCAGGCTGCACAGTTGAACTTGCTCAAATGCAGTCTCCTTGTTGGTGCACACTTTTGGAGGCTCACCCACATGTTGTGAGGAGGAGACATCAGCAAGCTGGTGGTCAGATTTCTATGGGTGAGCAAGCACTTCACTTCCTCCAATGACCAATGAAGAAACTCAAGATGGCCACTCAATCATTATCCAGGCTGAATTGGAGAAGAAGCTTTGGAAATTCCTTTAGAGCTGCCGAATGTATTTTAGTCTAAAGTATGAAACTATTTAGCACAGGGCCAGCATGCCACCATTTGGTAAAGCACTCAGTAAATGTTAGCTATTATTCTTATTGATGAGGTAGACTAGAAATGATAGAAATATTAGGCAGAAAGGAAACATTGGGAAAATAGAGAAAGTTCATAATCTAACTCCACCCTATAGGGTGTGTTCAGTCAGGCAGAAGCCTTAATGAGTCCACACCCTTAATCCAAATGGCTCCTCTCCACACCTGAGATGCTTAATGTAGGGTGGGTGAGGAGGACAAAGGTCAGACCGCACTGCCTATCTGTTGCCAGGGAAACTGAGGACTAAGAGGAAGTCCTGCCCTCTTCTGTGCTACCCTACCTACCACCTCCTATAAAAGGACTGTGAAAGCAGCGGACTCTCTCTTGCTTGCCTGGATGGATGGACACGTGCAGGGAAACTCACTCTCCCTTTCTTGAAATGACCCCCAACCTGTATCCCACCTTTCTTAAATTAATTAAACGTTGCCTTTTTCTGATGGCACGTGTTGAAATTCTTATTCATCATGGAAGCCAAGGACCCCTCAGAATTAGCATGTCTCCCCATGACATTATCATCATCCTATATTCCCCACTAGAAAAATGTTGCATAAGCTGTAAGGCTGCTTTGGGACTCCACCATCTTTTCAGGAGGACGTCTTTGATGTCTTTTGAAGGCAGTGATGCCTTGCCTGCCTCGCTGGTCTGTACCACGGAGATCTTCAGCTCAGTTTTATAAAGTGCATTATGTTGATCTAGGCTTTAGGTGTCGGTAGGGTGGGTGATATCACAAAAGAGAGTTTCTGTACTTAGGGAATTAGTCTCATGGGAAAGATGGCCCATCACACTTATGATATAAGGCAACTGTATAAGGCAACATATTTTAAAAATAAATGTCTGGACTCTGTGGAGCAGAACCTGTGAACAGGATATCTCAGAGCAGGGCGGGGTGGCTAACGGAGTTTCACAGATTGAAGTGGACCCTGAAGAATGTGTTGATCTGCAGAGAGAGAAGCCTGATGACCACACAGGGCATAAAAACTCCTTATGCTGGCCTTGGAAGCTGTCTGTTGCTATTTGGGCTAGTTTGAGAGGCATGATATCATTAGATAAGGAATTTTACAAGAGTCATGAAATATCTGGAATGCTAAAAGATAAAGTGCCAAATAAACATGCACATCTCTTGTTCAGAGGTTGGATAATATTTAGGTCCTGAACAGTGTTTTTTTTTTTTAATCTTCCTTCTGAGAGATCAATTTCTCAAAAGAATTATTTCAGAAGGAAAAACATAATAAGAGAGATCCTGTTACTCTTTCTTTTGCTTCTGTTAAGCATAGATCCAGGATTAACATATGCTGTACTGATGTCATGGGGAAACACATGCGAATTCTGAGGGGTCCTTGGCTTCCATGATGAATAAGAATTTCAACTCGTGCCATCAGAAAAAGGCAAAGGTTTTAATTAACTTAAGAAAGGTGGGGATACAGGTTGGGGGTCATCTAAGAAAGGGAGAGAGAGTCTCCCTGCGCGCATCCATCCATCCAGGCGAGCCAGAGAGCAAGAGAGCGTCTGCTTGCTTTTGCAGTTCTTTTATAGGAGGGGTAGGTAGGGTCGCACAGTGGAGGGCAGGACTTCCTCTTAGTCCTCAGTTTCCCTGGCAACAGATAGGCAGTGCGGTCTGACCTTTGTCCTCCTCACCTACCCTACTTACATTAAGCATCTCAGGTGTGGAGAGGAGCCATTTGGATTAAGGGTGTGGACTCATTAAGGTTTCTGCCTGGCTGAACACACCCTATAGGGTGGAGTTAGATTATGAACTTTCAAATTTTAAATCTCTATTTTCCCAATGTCTCCTTTTTTTTTTTTTTTTTGCGGTACCGGGGATTGAACCCAGGGGCGTTCTACCTCCATGCTATACCCCCGGCCCTAATTTTTATACTTTATTTTGAAACCAGGTCTCACAAAGTTGCAGAGGGCCTCACTAGGTAGAGAGAGAGAGAGAGAGACAGAGAGAGAGAGAGAGAGCTGAGGCTGGCCGCGAACCCAGATCCTCTGGTCTCCGCCTCCCAAAGTACTGGGATTACAAGCATGCGCCACCACTCCCGGCTCCAATGTCTCCTTTCTGCCTCATATTTCTATCTTTTCTATTCTACCTCATCATTGAGAGTCTACATCAATGTAAAGGGTCCTTGCTTCATCCAGATCTTCCAATTTTTTTTTAATCAGGGCTTGAACTTTCTAAACTACTCTATGCAGTTGCTATGTCTCCCTGAATCCTCCAGTCACTGACACCTCCACCTGCATGTGAGTCCTGAGGCTCAGCTTTCTTTTGGTTCTGGGAGCATGGAGGGAAGAACCTGAATAAAGTGCACTTCACATGTGGGTGCACTGCCTGCCCCTCATCCAGGTCATCAAAAGGGTGTCTGTTACAGGACTCCCTAAAATTCTGCCTTTAACTATTGATTCCTTTGGGTATAGACATTTTCTCTATTAAAATGGAATGGCATAGATTATTAAAATATTGAATGTCCTTAGTTTTTAACCAACTCGTAAATAATAGCAGCTTGCCTTTTGGTATATGGTATAAGACATAACAGGTGAATTTTAACATTAGTGAGAAGGGTAACAGAAATCCAAGCCACACTGCAGCCTGATAATCCCCTGGTGAGTTTATTAGACTATAGATTCCTGGGGTATTGCCTGAGAATTTGTATTTTTAACAAGTTCCCAAGAGACTCTGAAGTTGGTTCCCCAGGAGTCTGGAGAGCAAGGCTCTGAACTTAATTTACCTAAGGAAAACAAAAGATGTAACAAGATGCTAGGAGATACAACTGAGAGCAAGGTAAACAACTTTATAAATTATCTCAACGCTCTTACCTTATAGTGCTAGAATTTTGAGAATTGACTATCAATTCAAAGTGTGTTCTCCACCCACTCCCCAGATGAATTCTCATATCCTTAATTATGCTTTGTGTTTTATGAAGTGGAGAAAAATGAAAACCTCATCTCTTTAACTCCATGAGCAAAATGTTGCATGGATTCCTAAGATTTGTGGCTAATTAAAAATTAGGTGTTATATGATGTTTTTCTGCATTTATATTATTTCCAAATATATAAAAATCAAGCAGAATTATTACTAAATGGAGTTTAGAACTACTTCAATGAATAAAAAACTATTCAATTTTAGTATACCATTATTTAAAAAGTACTAGTGAAAGGTCAAAACTCTGAAAAGCAAGCTGCCCCACCCCTGACCTTTAAGACCCCTAGACCTGAATACTAAAAGGACTATAGAAATGGAAAAACCCGCTGCCCCACCCGTGACCTTTAAGACCCCTAGACCTGAATACTAAAACCCACTGCCCCACCCTGACCTTTCCCTGCCCTATCTTTTTTTTCTTTTCTGTGGTTTTGTTCTTTAAATGTTCCCCTCTCCCTTCGCTGAGGGTCGAGCTCCTCTACTCCTGCATGAGATAAGAGCTCGGCCCCAGTGCACTGGTTTCTTCAATAAACCTCGTGCGTTTGCAGCAAGTTGGTCTCCTGAGAGTTCCTGGGTCGGCGCTGGGTCCCGTGGCTGGAGCGAGGAGTCCTTTCTAAAACGGGGAGCCCTTACACTAGCTCATAAGATAGCAGTAGTATTCTAAAATGATTTGCCATCCTAAGTAAGCTGAGCCCTATGTTTATACACAGGTGTGTTTGGTGGTAATCTGCTTAGAAAATCATCTTTTCTAGGAAATCAGAAGGAAGCCTTAATTTGTGTATAATGACAGAGATTAAAAGAAAAAAATAGGTGAGGGACAAGAGTACAAATAGTGTTTTTTTCTTCAGAGGGAACATTGTGGAAATCTCTTATTGTCTCTTGTTCCTTTTTCTTTTCTTTTTTCTTTTCTTTTCTTTTCTCTTTTCTTTTCTTTTTTCCTTTCTTTTCTCTTCTCTTCTCTTCTCTTCTCTTCTCTTCTCTTTTCTTCTTTTTCTTTTTCTTTTTCTGGATGACATGGCCCTTCCTAGTGGAAAGCTGAATTGTCCTGTTCTCCTGAATGGGTAGAAATGGCTGCAGGATGATGAGTTGATATTCATAAGTAGCAGGCACAAAGCAGATAATATAGCAAATGAGTATGTATGAAACTGTAAATCACCCTTGCTCCTTCTTTCAGCCATGAAAGGAGGCCTTGTCCTACAGAACATTAAATTGTGTTCATTTAATCCAGTAAGTCCAGTAGAACAAATCGAGCTGATGCAGATTTATCACAGGGGGTTATTTAAATTCAGCTGTGACCTTTGCATCCATATGAATGTGCTCCAAATGAACAAGGACAAAGGGAATTTCTCTGCACTGCCCTTACGTCCTGGGGAGGCAGTGTGCTTCCTCACTGGATCAACTCACTGTTGAGGGTGGGGGAAGGGGCTTCTGGGGGTGGAGAGAGCTTCCTCAAGCCAGGCCCTCCAGCAAATAAGAGCATGCTCCCTTCTAGGGTAGACCCCTGGGCTGCCTTCCTGTGGTTTGGTTTGGTTTGGTTTGGTTTGGATGTTTGTTGTTAATGTAAGTATGGGTTTCAGAGTTGCTCGACCCAAACATTTGGATTGGATAGTTCTTTGTTGTAGGGAGCTGTCCTATGCATTGTAAGAAATTTGGCAGCACCCCTGGCCTCTTATATGCCTGTACCACCCCTACCCCTAGTTGTGACAATGAAAATATCTCTAGACATTGTTAAATTTCTCTCCTCCCCGCCCTGTGAGGTGATTGCCTCATTGAGAACCACTGAAAGAATGTGAAATACTTCACAGGACCCCATTCCTAATGGCTTTTTGCAAAGCATGCTATATAAAATAAATGGCTGGCTATGGAGGCATGATAGCATTCTTAATTTTTAAAAAGTGCAAGTATATTATATATGTATATGCAAACATATTATTATTAATAATAAAATACAACAATAAAGCAAAGAAATCCAAAGCTGGTTCTCCGTTTCCTCTGACTCCAGGTTCCTTATACTCTAAAGGCCCTGTGAATACTTGAGATCAAATCCATTACAAAAAAGACAACGAACAATAACAGAACTTCAAACACAATAAATGTGTATGAAGTTATCTTTTTCTCCACACTTAGTATTTGAAGAGGATTTGGCTGGCACAAAATTCTCAGCAGAATCTGTTTTGAGCAGCTTTCTCCAAAAAATCAGCATGAAGAGATTATTTTGAGAGTTTTCAGGGTTTATTCCCTTGAAATGGTTAAGCAACTCAAAATCCCATTCCTACTTAATGTCAGTTTTCTGATGTATAAATATGTGGATTGTTTCATTCCTGGAATAAAGGTGTATGGGGGGGAGATACTTTTGACCTCAATTAAGGATTCTGTGGTCATGGACCTAGATTAAGGCTCTGGGGGGTTCTTTGGCATTCCTAGTAAGTATGCAGTGCTCATTTACAAGCCCTTAGGAACTGGGAGGTTCCAGGGGACTTAGATCAATGTCCCCATCACTGTCTTTAGATATATCATAGGACTGTGGAAATCTCAACTGAGTGGGAGCTGGTGTGACCAGCAGCTTCAGGAAATAATTTGAGGCCCAAATAAGTACAAGTTGCAAAGGACAGGACTCCTCACTAGACAACTGCTTGTGCTTTACCCCATCTATAAGAAAAGATTTGGATCTTTGAGTTAATACAATTGTCACTTGAAAAAAGAATTTTAGGTGTTATTTTTTTATGAAGTTAAATTATAGACAGAGATGGGGAGCTCTGGTAGAAGGAAGAGTGAGCAGGCAGAAGCTGAATGATAAGAATGTAAGAGAAATGATGCTGTGGCCCTGCCTGGGAACCCACCCTGGGTATGGAGATGCTCAGGGTACCTCCTGGAGCTGCAGTGCTGGTCATTCCTGAGGCTCATGGTGTTGCTCCATCTCCCATGCTGCTGGCATTCTGACCAGTAGAGAAGAGGGAGAGGGGAAGGCTGGTGTTCCTAGAGAGCCAGCCTGCCTCTCGGGTGCAGCTGTGGGGGGAGCTGCTGCTGGAAATTACTGAGAATTATTTGGGAGGGTGATGGAGTCACATAAATAAAGCAAATGATGGAGATGTATTTATGTATAAAAAAGGAGATTGATTAAGGTCATAAATTTCTCTTTTATTTCTTCTATCTGGGCATTATTTCCATCGCAGTAATTTACCACATTGGTTTATTACTTTCTTCTGTTCTGAGGGAAACAGTGCATTTTAATTGAAACTACTGCCCGCCTCTCTCCATTCTTGGATGCCGTTGTTAAGAAGACGCCTAGATACTGCCTGTAGCATGTGCCCTCCCTCCTGCAGAGCCTTCATAGGAAGGGGAGGTGGGAAGCCGAACCCTCACCCAGCACACCCATTCACTCAGTGCACAAGCCATGTTGGTGTGCTCAAATATTAGCTCATTTTGTGATCGCCACGATCCTGGGAGAAAATTGGGGTTCTGGGCATATAAGTGGCTTGCCCAGTCACCCAGCTGGTCAGTGCAGAGCTAGGACGGGTCTGATTAGTGGTCCTAATGATAAAGCAGATAGTAAACTCAATGAACCCATTAGTGATCTTAAGACTTGGGGTCCAGGACAGTCTTTCAAATGATTATGCACACTCTTTGTTCTACAGGTGTGTTAGGGGTTGAATTATGTCACCCCAAGAGATATGTTGAAGTCCTGACCCCTACCCCATACCTGTGTGTGTAACCTTATTTGGGAAATTGGGTGTTTTAGATGCAATCAAGTTAAAGTGAAGTCACATAGAATAAAGGTGGGCCCTATTTCAGTGACTGGTGTCCTCAGAAGAAAAGGGAATTTGGACACAGGCAGACAACAGTGAAGAGGGGAAAAAGTAGTGTATGTTTTTCACCCATTGCAAGATTCATGGCTGAAGCTCCTTTAACAAAAAGCAAGGAAAATAAGAGAAAAGCATACAAATTTATTCAGCCAAAGTTTCATGTGACACAGGAGTCTTCAGAAATGGAGATCCACAGACCTAAGGATGCTTTGTTTTGATGAAGAAAGATACAGAAGTGTGATTGGGCAGAAAGTGGCATGGCCTAGTGGTAAGAAATGTGGGAAGCATAGCAAGTCCTGTTTCTTTAGATTCTTTTTGGCTGCTTTGTGTAATAGTCCTTTCATCCAGGTGTAGGGCAGTACACCTGTCACATGAGGGTCTTCAAAAGACAGAGGAGATTGGAGAATATCCG
The DNA here is from genome assembly GCA_004027185.1 of Glis glis. Taxonomy (NCBI): domain Eukaryota; kingdom Metazoa; phylum Chordata; class Mammalia; order Rodentia; family Gliridae; genus Glis; species Glis glis. The sequence goes on from PVJS01009027.1 coordinate 26,268, forward strand.
AGGGACTATTGTGCTTCTATAGTTTTCTCAGTTTCCTTCTGTTTGAGATAATCCACATTTTGGGGTACTGTGTTCTGAGCCTCAAAGACAGCCATGAGAAGATAAAGACAGAGACTAGAGTGGGAGGCATGAGATTGGAGCATTGGTGCATTAAGCCAGGCAATGCCAAGTCTTACCAGCAATCACCAGAAGCTAGAAAAAGACTAGGAAGGATCCCTTCCTAGAATTGATATCCTGATTTTTGACTTTCAGACTCCAGAACTGTATGAGAGTGAACTTCTGTCATTTTATGCCACCCAGGTTGTAGTATTCTGTTTTGGCAGCCCCAGGAAACTAGCGCAAGGTGCAGTTCAGGACCACTGACTTCAGTGCAGGGCTCTTTTTACTAGACCAAATGTTCCAAATGTTATCAGTCTTTGCGGCACTTACTCCTGAGCATTAGCTAGAATGTTCTGTATGTTGTTTGCTTGGTAGTACTTGTGATCTGATTGTGGTTAATAATTTCTAAGGGTAGTTCTAAAAGGGGAGGAGTTTGATCAGAGGCTCATATGGCCTCGTATAGCTGCAATCCTTTCAGGACTTCCGGAACACTATTCATGGAGGATGCGCTCATGTCATGTGGGAGTGTTTACACATAAGGCCCTGAGGCCATATAGAAGTTACTGTTGACTGGCATTCAGTGTGATTCATAAATCAGCATCTCATCAGAGTCTTCCTCATTTTCATTTATCAGTCTTTTATAGCAGATTCTCTAGAAGCACCATTTTAAAAAAAGCACTGAAAGTTGCTACCTGAACAGTTACTACAGGATGAAGTACAGTTTCATCATTGACCTTGAAAACTTGAAATTCAGTATTGTCATTTTCTGTCATCTGTGAATGGCTTTGTTCTTAGCATCTTGACATTCTTATAAAAATTATAAGTGTTTTAAAAATCTATAAATCTTATTCACGTTGAGGTAGCTTTCTTTATGAGGAGAGCATATGAAACTCTAACAATAAAATTGCAAAACCAGCATAGAGTGGAGTTATGATAGCAGTCTCACTACTTAGTAACAAAATGACAAGTATTTGTTTTCCACTTTGCCATGCATAGTCTTTGTTAGGTTTCACAATAACCCTAGAAAGGAAAGAAGCCATGTGGAGTACTGTTCAAGAGCTTGAATACTAGAATCCAAAGTCTTTGCATTTCAATCCCAGCTCTGCCACTTCTTAGACATGTGATATTGGGCAAGTTACTTAACCTCTCTGAGCCTCAGTTTCCTCAATGAAAATGTGAGTGAAGCTGGAAGCACAGGCCTGTAATCCCAGCACTTGGGAGGCTGAGACAGGATGGTATCAAGTTTGAGGCCAGTGCAGGGTAACTTAGTGAGACTCTGTTTCAAAATAAAAAAATAAAATAGGGCTGGGGGTATAGATCAGGGGTAGAGCATCTCTGGGTTCAATCCCTGATACTGCCAAAAATTGTGAATGATTATAGTAAGTAATGAATTGGATTACTATTAAGATTAAATGAGCCAGGCATAAAGGTGCAGGACTGTAATCCCAGTATTTGGGAAGCTGAGACAGGAAGATTACAGGTTCGAGGCCAGCCTCAGCAACTGAGCGAGGCCCTCAGCAACTTGGCAAAACCCTGTTTTAAAACAAAAAATAAAATAGGGCTGGGGTATAGCTCAGAGGCAGTATGCTCCTGGGCTCAATCCCCCCTACCCAAAAAAAGACTAAATAAATTAGTATATGCAAAATACTTTAAGAGTACTTAGTATGTAGTATATGCTCAATAAATGTTAACTGTTTAAAAATATGGATATGTACAGAGTTTTTCTTAGAAAATTTGGCATTCACATTATATCATGAATGCCTTAGGCAATTGATGTTTTCTAACAATGAAAAAGAGAAACACTTTACTTATAGGTTTATTGTGTTCACCTTAAGATTAAGACATCTGCCATGTTGACTTTTATATATGCTGTCACCTAAGTCAACCATGGCTAACAAGTGCATGTGGTGGGTGGAAGAAGGAGGCATCTTTTAGGCTCTAGAAACCTCCCTCCCTATCTTAGATATTTCTATTCCCCAATAATAAAAAATATGATGCCTTGAAAAGAACACTAGTAGAAGTAGTTGGGTTTTCGAGATTTAAGTCCAGTCCCTGCCACTAATTACTCTTATAACAATGGACAAGTTAATTTCATTTCTAAAGGCCTCAGAACCCTCACCTGTAAATCAAAGTGTTGTAGCAGGAATCAAAAACATCAGTCTCTGACCCTGTGCTGCTACTCCATTTCCTGCTTCCATGTCAGACATCATTAATTGATTGTAACAGTCTTTCATCCTCTGCCCACACTTGGGATGCATTTCAGCCTGAAACAAGTGGGGAGCTGATGTGACAGATGATATCTGTTTTCCATTGAGGAGCCTGAGACCATCTCTAGCTCTGCTTGCTTTGAGTCTATGTGACAGTGTCACTGAAGGAAAGGAAAGAAGAAAACCTGTGGGGGAGAGTGTAGAAATTCAGTTAACCAAGTCTTGGTGACTTGGACAAGAGGTGCACATAAGAAGCAAAGACAGTTTCAAGGTGTAATGAAAAGGAATTCCAAGCTTGGAACTTTACAGCGAAGACACTTTGCTCTAAATACCCTGGTGATATGTGTATATGCCACAGCAGCGTCCTTCTTCCTCCAGTACTGTTCCCCAGTCTTTCTCTCCTCGTTTCAGCCAATTAGATTGAGCTGGACACTAGGATGAAGAGTCTCTCTTCCAAGAATTTGTTATTGGGATTCAGAGATAATCACTGATTGAGGTAGAATGGTGGAGTTGTAAATCCAAGAGCTATAGAGTGCTTGTGTGCATGAAGCAGCTGACAGACAGACTGACTGATACTGATAGTCTTGATCATGAAGACTTTATAATGTCCAGTCCAAACATGGAACCCCATTTGTGTTCCTTGCCCTTAGTCTCTGATGGGATCTTCTTCATATTAAGTGAAAGAACTGTAACAGACTGTGCTGTGGAACCTAAGTCAGGAGAGAGGCTCAAGAAAGAAGAGCTGTTCCCTAATGCTGGTTGCTACACAAATGGTAAAGACTAGAAGAAGCCTTTAGATTTGGTCCCGAGTGGAGGGCTCAGTGAAAGGTATCTGCCTGTAAGTCATATTGTTGCTAGGATTTTCCATCTACATTTCTTGGATGTTTACCATCACTTCTCATCTTTCATTTATGAAATTCTGTGGGTCATGTCCTAAAATAACAAGAGCTCTACCATGCGGTTGTCTTAATCCCTGAATCTCCTTATTAATAATTTTTAGATGAATATTTTCTGGTTTAAAGTTTATCCATAGTGTTCATGAGGAAACTTTGCCAACAATTCTGTTAAAAATGAATTATTTTATTTTAGACAATTCCTCCTATCTTTAACCTGTTGAGAAAAATATTCATGAAAACCACCTGTCTTCTCAGAATTTCACTCTGTGAGAAGGATGGAATCCCCTTGACTGGAGGTCCCTATCATTCACATACTAGTCATATGGTAATGGACAGATTGTTAACTTTGTTTTTGTTTTGTTTTGTTTTTTGGTACAGGGGATTGAACCCAGAGGCATTCTACCTCTGAGCTACATCCCCCCCCCAATCCTATTTTATTTTGAAATAGGATCTTGCTAGAATGATGAGAATTTTGCTAAGTTGCTGAGGCTGTCCTAGAACCTACAATCCTCCCCTCTCAGCCTCCCAAGTACTGTGATTACAAGTGTGTGCATGGCTGGTTCTTAACTTTTATGGCTCAATTTCCCCATTAGTAAAAGGGGAGCATAAATTAAGTTGATACAAGGATTAAACAGACTAGTATATTTTATAAAGCAATTATCTTAAAACATATGAAGTGCCTAACAATTGTTATCTATTATAGCAATTATTAAATGCATTCAGAATTCGTACCCTTCAACACTCCTGGGTATCTTTCCAAAGGAATTGAAATCAGAATATTATAGTGATACATGCATATCCATGTTTATAACAGCATAATTCACAATAGCCAAATTATGGAACTAACCTAGGTGTCCATCAATAGATGAACAGACTACAAAATTATGGAATATACACACAATGGAATTTTACTCAGCTATAAAGAAGAACAGAGTTATGTCATTTGCAGGAAAATGGATGGCTCTAAAGAATATTAAGATGAGTGAGATTATCCAGTCATAGAAAATGAAGGGTCATATGTTTTCTCTCATGTGTGGAAGTTAGGAAAAAATCAGGATAAAGGAAAAGAAGCCCCAGTGGAATTATGTAGGAGGTCTAGAGGAGGGAGATGGTGAAGGGAGGATTAATGAAGGATACAATTCCTTTGACACTATGCATGTATAGGAAATTATCAATGCCAATCTCAATATCATTTATGGGGAGGAAGGAGTGGGGTGGGAGCTAGGGGGAAGCTCACCAAGTGCTGGGTGCATGTTATATCCCTACCACTCTGAACTTCATTATCATGTGAGATTACAATGTATCAATAAAAGTATATTTTAAAATTTCTCTCTTAAAAACTGATGACAGTCTGATTAAATGCCCTGAAAGTCTCCAATATAAACTATGTGTTCATGTTATATAAGTGACTAATAGCAGGTACCAGTGCCTAATACCAGGTACTATGCTAGGAAAAGAAGGTACAAGAATGAATTAAACAAGAATCTTGCATTTTAAGACCTCACAGACAAGAATTATTTCACCATTAGCTGATACCTTGCTACTGTCACGTAGCTTCAAAATGAAGAGATTAAGTAAATGATATTAGGGATTTTTTAGGATTATTTTTCTGGGTGTAATAAATGGTTATACTATTTACTGGTTGTTTTAGGAAGGAAAGCATCTGAGAACATGAGTGAGGAGATGTAAAATAAATCCATCACATTAGGAACAGACTATTGCAGGCAGAAAATGTGGAGCCTTTCCAGTGCACCATTTTTAAATATGTTGCCAAAGCAGATACTTCAGTTAAGCAAGACAAATCCAATTTTGCCTCCTACCACTTAAGTAATCTCTTCTCTGTAAAAATTTCCTGTTTTATAAAGACATACTTCATGTTGGCTGTGTACATGCTAAATAGTTCATATTTTACTCAGTTAAATTGTCTTCTGTCACACTGAGAAATGCTTTTTGCTAAAGAAATGATGTTCATGCACGGGAAATAGGGATATTTATTAAAATGGTTTATTAGGAAACTAGATTTAGACATATTCCTATAATTTTAGTATTTAAGTATTTTTATTACCCAATGAAATGAATTTGGTATAAAGCAGGCTCTGATAATCAGGGTCTCCGAATTCTTACTTTTATACTTATTAAATGTAGTTGGTGGATTTATATTTGCCTGCATATGTTTAGAAATTATTAGAGATGTTTTCAATAGATCTCTATCAATTCTCTGCTGGGTTGTAATAGCTAGTAAATGACTTAAATTATTTTGTACTTTTATCCTACTCTGACTTAATAAGCCTTTATAGATTTAGGATTTTGTGTTGTGAGAGGAATGCGAAGAAATAGGAAACATCTCGGGCCTAAAAGAGCACCAGTCTTTCCATACAGTAAAGGACAAACCTGTCTTTGAGGGTGAAATCTGAGCTTCCTATTGAAGTCTCATCTTGGAATTTTAGTCATATCTAGTATCTCCCAATACAGAGGAATTAAATGTATGTGGTTTTCCCATATAGATGAAGTTTAACACTTTGAGTGCCTGAACAATAAACCAAACAAAACAAAAAAAAAAGACTACATATTTCTGGAACACTTTCCAAAGTATTTCAAATGTGTCATTCAATTTTCAAACGTACTCTACTAAACAGAATGAAGCAAGCAGAGCCAGCTTTGTGAGTCCCAACCTATTCAGTTGTGTAGGAACCCTTACTTAGAAGGGCCCCATGCTTGGTTTGTTGCTCTGTGGTCACCGTCCGGAAATTCTTCACCGTTTTTCAACAAAGGATTTTGCATTTTAACTTTGAACTAGACTTTGCAAATTAAGTAGCCTGAAATGGATTTGAGATGTTCATTGGGATTGTTAATTTTTGTCTAGGTCCATCCAGTGTGGGGTTAACTATGCTTCCTTCCTTGTGCTCTGCTTGTGAGCACCCACTTCTGTTCTTAGTACGCCTCTCTCTTCCAGGGCTCTGCCTTCTCATTTTCTGCTTTTCATCTGCTGAGACATCATATAAATAAGGTATTAGAACAGTAAGTAGGCTGCGAATCACTAGGCTCTGAAAGGGTGACCTTGAACACTCCTCTCATAGAGTGAACTGGCAGTGGCCAGACTTTGCCACATTGAATTCTGGGATCAGAGGCTGTTGCCCCGGCCCCCCAACCTGGACTGATTGCACTGGGGGAAAAGCTGTCTCTATATAAACACCAGTTGGGACCATACAGTTCTGACCCATTTCCATTAAAGGAAAATTGTCTTAAACTATTTTAAAATCCCACTTTTTGAAAAATCCTAGAAAGACGATGAGGTTTCTATTAATGAGACTCTTGTTGCATAAATCTTATAAACTGCACACATTTAATTGTTGACTATGACCGAACCTATTGAATTCCAAAAATTTCTTTGTCTTCAGATTGTTCGTTTACTCCAAATTGTTCAAAGTACTGTAGTGCTCCTGCTTGGTGCCTTCTTGTCCTAAAATGAGCATGGCATACGTTTTTTTTTTTTTCTTTTTGGTACTAGGGATTGAATGCAGGGGCATTCTATCTCCATTATACCATCATAACTTTTTTTTCTTTTGAACAGGGTCTTGATAGGTTGCTGAGAGTCTCAGTAGGTTGCTGAGGCTGCCCTCATCAAACCTGTAATCCTCCTGTCTAAGCCTCTCAAGTACTGGGATTATAGGTGTGTGCCACCATGGCTGGCACAGGCCATAGTTTGCTAAGCTTTCCACATAATTAATTACACAACTGCATTTTTTATCTCTATATATAGACTTCTATGAGTCAAATGAAAAACTGAAGGTTTCTCTTTGTGGTGATTTCTAGTTTTCTTCTGGTGTATGATTTTACTTTCTAACATCCAAACCGCTGCAAAAGGAAGCAGCCCCAAATAAACGTTCTATTTGTATTTTTAGGGTACACATAGTATATAAAAGGTGCTGGCATTTGATTATAAGAAAATAATCTTCTTCAATGTTGGGGAAAAGGTTTGTTTTACATTTATTTGCCTCATTCATTCATTCATCCATTCATTCAGCATTCAGCATTGTTTGTAGTGTGCCTATTGGGTACCAAACACTGTGGTAGGCACTGGGGAACAGGATAAGGCAAAGGTTTATACATCCTAACAACAGTACTTCACACACAGCAGATACTCTAAGGAAATGCTAAATGACTGAATGCATGCTGGTAATAATATGTATCACTAATATTGCACAGGGATATGTGAATTCCTCTCTGTAGATAAAGGCTCTTATGCCTTTCTGAAATCTAATCATGGCTGAAATTCTCTTAATTGCTTTTGTTTAAACTTCCACTTGACATTTGAACTATTTTCAAAATGTCATCTCTAGATTCACTTTGCCTCTGAGGAATTGAAAGAAATTTTATATTGACACAGTTTGTAGGTTGTCAGAATATACCTAGTCCTGGAGATTTCATAAGTGTTCATAAAGGAAAACTAAGAAGTCATTAGTCTTTTTAAAAATCAGTTTATCCTAGTTTCTTAAAGTGCTTTGGGAATTACAACATCAATGCATCAATTTTGTGCCAGGTTTTAGCATTAACTAAAATGGTGAAAGATTGGACATGGTTAAAACAATGTCAGAGTGCCCTTCTACCTCTATGAAGCTGCCTCGTGTTATGTTTGATTTAATGTGATTTGATATGGGGGAGCAGGTAATTATTTGGGAAATTCCTTTTGCTTTCATAAATGGAAGAAATATGGGAGTTGGTCTTTGCTAATAGAAATCATCATAATAATTGCAGTCAATTGTAATTTATGTGGTACTTCACAATAGTAGAACACTCACATACTTTATCTATGATACGGCAAAAGTAGAGACAGATGTCTACAAACCTTACTATAAATATGAAATTAAAAACAGTGTGGTATGTGCCTTACAGATTAGGCTTATCAGGAACTCATAATAAATGAACTAAATGCAATATTTTCTGGCCTTTAATGAGTTGATGATATTGTTATGCCTCATTTGTACATTAATTATGAATTGTTTAATTTAATAATCATTTATGGAAAACCAGCTCCACACCAGATACTCTGCTAGGCCTGGGAGTGCAAAAAGAACAGCAAGTCATCCCTAAAGACAGAGAAGGTCTGTCTGTCAGAGCCCACTTCCTTCTGGCCTTTATTACAATTTTTGTAGTACTTCCTTTTCATTGATCTGTACTGAACAATGGTTCTTTCCCCTCTGTACCTTTAATTCTCTCTGCATCCTAGGTTCTTTGTCAAGACAAGAGTGGCTATTAACCAACACTTCATGCACTAGGAGAGCTACTCTGCGTGTGAATCCTGTGGAGAAAGAGTCCCAGATGGTTCTCTTTGGGGCATGGGTACACAGTTAAACATTAAAATGTCCAAATTTCTAAAAGGAGATTGACAGGAAGAAGCTATCTTTTCAAAGATCAATGTAGAAATACCAGTTTGTTATAACTACCAATCAAATGTGCCCAGGTTCAACCTGTGCCCATCTTCACCTGCCTCTCCCAACCCAAGATGTGAATCACCTTGTGAAAGCCAGAATTCTAGCAGGGTCAGCCTTAGCAGAGGTGCTCAGAGCCCTGTGCCCAGCCAGGAAGGCTCTTAGGATTAAAATAGACTCTAGGGTGCACAGGAGGGCCACAGGAGAGCTCATAAGCAGAGGGGCAACCAGGCAAGACTAGATTTTGAACTAGATTCTGCACATCCTGTTGTCCTGGGTTGTTTGGGAGTTTGCCCTGCAGAGCATCTATTTAAAGACTGCCTTTTTCTCTATGCAGTCATAAATGATTCACGCTCCATACCCAAACCAACTGTCTCTGGGTGTGTTGTTGCCTAGCAAATAACCTTTCCATTTCCAGATCCTAACGGATAGTTAAATGTGACTGGGCATTTCTAAAATGAAGGTTCAGTGCTGGAAACATCACAGCTCCACTTAGAGAAATTGTCATTTTTTCCCCATGCCACTCTCCACATGCTTGCTAGATTTTTTCCCATACATTGTTTATTATAACTTTCCCCCATGGTGGAAGATAACAGATTTTTGCTTTTAATTCAAGAAATGTCGTCTGTTGCAATGTTTTGCAACATGATACTTTCCAAGTTTCAAGGGAGTGTGTTTTGTCTGCTTGTGATTTTTGCATGTGAAGCGGTAGGGATGGAGATAATACCCTGGAACTGCAGCCTCAGGAGCCTGTGCCCTTCCATCCCTGTCAATGTGTTTAAGGGAATGTAAAGGACTTTTCTTGTCATTGTAATTTAAATGCAGAAGGAAGCCTATTTGTATGGTAATCATAAGCAAAGGAAAACAGTGTTTTATTTCTCTCTGGGATTTGTTTTCTGACATCTTCACATTCTCCAACACTTTAGCCCAGCAACAGCATATTAACAGCAGTTCATACTCAGCATTTTAGCATGTAGAACAGCACCCAGAAGATTAATACATGATGAGAAGGAAGCAAGAAGGGAGGTGGAGGCCATAATTAATTTTGCCTTTGTATTCTAATGCTTGTGTTTCCTGATGGTAACTGAAATTAGAGTCATCGTGGAGTTTTCAGTATGGAAAAAAATGTTGGTATATAGAGAAGCACAAACAACATTGCCCCTTTAAAGATTAAGGTTCAACAAGGGGATGCAGATTATATTCTCATTGTTGGGTCCATTATATTTCAACAGGGCTGTTTTAGGAGGATGGGGTGGGGGAAAAAGAGGGTATTTTTCTTTCTGTGAGCACAGTCAAGAAGGGCTCCCTTAACTGGCTACTTGTCTAGCATGCCCTGAACAGAAGAAAGATGCATAAAGAGACTTCTCTCTTAGTTCAAGTGATTATAGCATGTTCTTCCCTTAAGCGAGAGAATAGTGAGGCTCGAGTTATATCTTCAATCACACAAATGACCCTTTTTTGTTCACAAGACAAACTCAATCAGATTAGTTTCTGCAGATGATCTTGTTAGGTGATTCATCTAATACCTAAGGTCCCTTTGGACCAGAGGTTGTATGCTCAGGTGCCTGCCCTGACAGATAGGTAGCAGTTGGGAGTGAGATGTGGCTGGTCAGAGAGCTTCTTCCCCACAGGAAGTAGGTATTGGCTATGTAGCTTATTCTGGAAGCTTTACCATAAATCAGTACAAGTGGCCAAATGGATAGCGCCACCCTATCTGAAAGGGGACAGTCACTGTTTAATCCCAAAGGATGATTCAGTCCAAAATGTTGAACTGGGGCAGCCAGTTTTCCTTCTTCAAGAGATGGTGCAAAGTACTATTTTCGTATGAATCCCCCTGATAATTATACATGTTAGTTCAGATCTAGAAGAGGTAATCTTTGTGCCAGCCTAGCAAAACATGCCTGTGGCCTTAACATGCACAGGTCCAGGGATCAAAGACAGAACAAAGGTTGGCCGCATATAACAAATATAAAGTGGGAAAAGCAATAAAATCAAGCTGCACAAAGCTGTTAATAAAAGATATTCCATCCTTTGACTGTGATGCATATACCACCCCCAAGACCAAGAGCTCTTGAAGTCCTCTGGGAGCCAGAGTGAAACGGATTAGAGAAAGCAGGCCCTGCCTACCCTGCTCCTGTCCAGCCCCTCTTCCCAGCCCTGGTTCTGCCCCACCTGCATATGTCTAGACTCCTTAGGCCGCATGGGCAAGCTCTGCTCTCTCCCCTGTAAAGAACTGCTCTTTGGCCAACCGCCATCAGCCCTAGGCAATGGGGAAGCCTGACCTGCCCTAGGGAGGAGGAATCCAGTGAAGAGGTGCTGGAGACAGAGCAGGTGAAGTGATCCTTTGGGCACAGAATTTCAGCATCCCTGAAAAAAGATCTTGGTCTGGGATCCAGACGTTAGATGGTATGTGGAGGGCCAAGCAGAAGCTTGAGGTGGGCACATCTCATCTCCTTGGATCTTCATGCTCTGGGCCTCAGGGAAGAGGCCTGGGTGAGGAGGGCTGGCAGATGTCTTCAGTACACCAAGGTCAGAGGCCTTGGTGGCTAGAATCGAAGGGCAGTAGTGCCAAGAGCACTTGATTTATAGAATATTTGTACCAGATGTGATCTTAGAGATCATCTTATTAGCCTCAAGGCCTCAGATTATGAAGAAGTTTATCCAAAGCAGCACACTTTCCTGTAGAATCAGGCTTTTTAGACATATCTGAACTTACTCCCTATTCCAGCTACTTATCAAGTTGGTGACATGTTACTTGGCTCCCTGAGTCTTGTTTTGCTCCTCAGGAAAATGAAGATGAAATGGGTTTTGTTTTGTCATATCAGTGACTTTTCTTACCCATTATGAAGCTGAGACTTTTGGATGCTGGGTGATTCTTGCCCAGGGAATACAGATTCCATGTCACTAATTCTCAGCCATAGTTGTTAGCTCAGGCTCTTCTGGTTAAATACAAGGACATCCTCAGGCTGCCTTCCCAGGTCTTCAATTATCTTCCTCTTTCCCATAAGAAAAAGAACATCCAAGAAAAGAACTTAGAAAAATGATGTTGCTTACACATGAAAAAGTTTGTCTTTTTCCTGGATCTGTTGGTGATAACTTTCAATTTTTAGGCTTCATATAACCATTTTCGAAGCTATGGTGTCATTTCTAAAAATCAGTTTGTACAAAGGACTTGGCTCTTAGATTCTTGTCTAAGTTTCCCTGGAAACCTACAGTGTAGCTTTCATGAATTACCTCAGTAAGAGATCTTTTAAAAGACGGCCTTTTGTTTTTGTGTTTAGGAAAGGAAGAAAGAAGAGAGGGAGGGAAGTTTTCCTTCCTAAGAGGAAAATATTTTAAGCTCAATTTAAACCAGAGCTTTTCTTCAATTATAAGACTACTTGGTGTGGAATTTAGGATTTAATAATGAAGTAAGAGAGGTGGCATTTGCAGTTTTTATTGGCTAGCAACAATGAACATTGAGTATTGGCATTGAACTCATATATTCTTTTCTTTTGTGTACTAAGTCAACTCTTTAAAAATGAAAGTCTGGCCAATTAGCCTGCTAAGATCAGACAATGCTAACTGTCTGGTTTACAGGCTATGCTATCCTGAAAACCTCATTATAAATAACTTTTATGTAAAGAATAGTTCTAAATGCCTAAAAATGTCATAATTGCCCCTCCATCTGTGAAAGGTAATAGATATTATTGGATATCCACTTTATCACCGACACCCCTAATTCTTTGTATTTTAGCCATTGTCCCCATTAATAGGACATTTTTATTTAGGACAAGCATGACCCATGTTTTAGTACAAGTGGGAGATCCAGTTGTTTATTAGAATATTTCAAACCAAGAAGCTTGTTCAAAGAGTCTTCTGCTGTTTTAATCTTACAGGAGCCTTTTGGTTATATAATGGTAGAGAATGAGACATTATTCTTCACCTCCCATCAGGCAACCCTTGAAGTACCATTCCCTCCTCATCAGTTCCATGGCCCCAATTAGCTACAAGATGGATTATGTGGTAGGACTCAGATATAGTGGAAGAAGATATATGGGAATGTTATGACTTTGGTGTTTAGTGAAGGTATAGGATAATGATGATGATAACAAATCATACTTCAGCACATCTTTCCCAAGTGTAGTTAATATCCATTATTTTATACTCATAATAACACATTTAACGAGATAGTATTATAGTGTCACTCCCAATTTATCACTGAAGAAAATGCAATTCAGAAATCTAAGTTGTCAGTTATTCAACTAATAAATAGCAGGATCAGGACTCTGGGCCAGATTCATTGACCCCAAATCCTGTGTTTTTGTCCAGTACATCAGTTAGAAAGATAAATGAATGATACCCAACCTTACTTAGTAATCAGAGCTGTTTTACACAAATTCTGTCATGTCATTTCAATCCAATGAGCCAGAGAAGGGAATTACAATTAGTTGCATGTCATAGACAAGGATGGTGAGGCTCAGAGAGCTTTAGAAATGGCCCCATACTACACAGCTTCTAAGTGCAAGAGGCAGGATTAATCCCCACTGTGATATACTTGAGAGCTTCAAGCATGCTCTATTGCCTTTTGACCAGAAAAACCTTTAAGAACTATAGCCAATTTTTGTTTTAAATCACTTCCTACAGTATTTGTCAGATAATGGTAAGGAATTAAGCCTTTAAAAGAGATGCCAGGGTGTCTGTATTTGAATTCTCTAAACAAAAGTTGTCCCAAAGGAGCCTTTTTTTCCAGTTGTGTGAGCTATTATGTACTGTATTACCAACTGGCTTAAATGATAGCCCACCAGCTGAGAGAAGAGCCAGCAAGCTTCTTGCTGATTTTTTAAAAATATTCAATTATTAGTGTAGATAATTATTAAGATTATGTTATGATTTATTTTTCAGAGAATATATCAATCTGTGTGCAGATCTGTCATAACTGAAAAATCAGAATCTTTTCCTGAGAAATTTTCATAGTTGTCTCTTGTGACTTCCCTGCATTAGGTAGTGATGACCACTGGGCATATTGGCCAAATCCTCTTCCCCGCTGACCTGAGTACCCTCTCTGCAGAGTTCCCTGCTAAGATAGAAATTCATAAACAATAGGTGGCCATTGCCAGCAATTGGAACACAGCAGTCCAAGTCCTCAGCAGCAATTGGCAAGCTATTACCCAAATCCCCTGCCAAGAGAAAGCTAGGACTTTTGGAATTACCTTGTTCCTTTCACCTGGTTGCCACATTCCTCTCTTTAGAAAAAAAGAAAAAAACAACTTTGTGCATGCAAGTGTCTTTACAGCTTTCAGATTGAAACTCTCCTGGCATGGGTGTATTTGAGCTTTTGCAGGTGCTTAGCAAAATGAGTGCCTTTTCACATTGAAATGTAGTTCGTTCCCTGGGTATGAGATTTGATTGGGAAGTCTCTTCTACTTTGTATCTTATTGGCATCTGAGCTGAAACTTATAAGAGGATAGATTGTACAAGTGTGCCAGCACTTTGTATATCAGTGTGTTGAGTGATAAGTCATACCTGATTTTTCCTTTCGATACAAGCATAAAATCAAGATTATTCAGAACTTATATAGCCTAATTTCCCCATTTCACACAAAAATGAAAACTGATACACACAAAGTTTAATTGATTCATCAAAGTCATGAACCTAATTTAACTCATTGGGTGTTCATTAACCTCCCACTGTAGGTGGAAGGTGCCATTAAGGTAAATTTTTAAACTATTTTATAGGGGGAATACCTATATACATGCAAGACAAACAACAGCATAAATCTTGGTGCAATTGCAAAATAAAATATGATCCTGAATGATAGTGGCTTTGATAGTTGAGAAAAGGAGAGCTAGAGGAAGCCTGAAGAGACCATGAAACGCTTAGCACCTGGACTCAGTCACTTATTTTTATTAACTCAACAGAGGTATATGGAATTCTTAACATGTGTCAGGCACTTTCTAGACTCTGGAGATAACCCAGTAAGTAATGTGCCATCACAAAGCTTAAGGTCCAGTAGGGTGCACAGATAAATGGGGAGTAACAGTACAACGTGGTTAGAAGACGAGAGAGGGTTCTGTGGGAATTTAGGCTTGGGAAACACTGAATGCGGATTCCAGGGGTCTGGAGATGGAATATATAGGGGAGAAAAAGTAATAGACATTCCTCACAGTCACAAGGCTCATGGCCAATATCTCTATAAGACATATTACCAAGAGAAACATACAAGTTCTATTCAATTTTTTTAACCTGGTGTGAGAACCTTCAGAAATGAAGACTCGGGCAAGGAAAATTGTACATTTGTGGTCAGGTCTGATGAAGAGTTGATGGTTGTATAGAAGTATGACTGTACAAAAGGGATTATGGTCTAATGGAACCAACTGGTGGGACTTAGAATGGCCTGTTGTTCACATTTGCTTTGCCATCCCTGTATGAACTTTCTTCCCTCCAGGTATAGAGCAAGATGCCTGTAATAAGAGGATCTTCAAAGAAGAGAGGGAAGAGGTCAGAGAGTTTTGGCCTGCTTTAGAGGAGAATGGGTGAGGAGAAGGTGGGGGGGACCTTCCTGCTTTGCTGTCATTTTTATCCAAAGTACTGTGTTTTGGGGTAGTGTTTCTTGAACTCC
This sequence comes from Glis glis, assembly GCA_004027185.1. Classification (NCBI taxonomy): domain Eukaryota; kingdom Metazoa; phylum Chordata; class Mammalia; order Rodentia; family Gliridae; genus Glis; species Glis glis. The sequence goes on from PVJS01009027.1 coordinate 41,500, forward strand.
ATCTGGTGTGTGTGTGTATGTGTGTACACATGCACATGCTAAGCACTTTATCTGCAGTGTCTCTTCTAATTCTCACAATAATGTTAAGTAGTACACACATTAACCAAGATTAATCCACTTGTAAAAAGCCACATAGACAGTAGGTAGAGGATTAGAGGATCGAGATTCTAAGTTAGATTTATAGGATGTAGAGCTCCACTCTTAAGAAACCATTTAGGGAAAAGGATTTTAATTAAAATGTAAAACATGGCTAGTGGTTGCCATGTTTTATTTATAAACTGCGCTGTATTTATAAACAGTGGGGTATTCTCAGTGGACATCTGGTGTGTCCAGGTCCCTGGATGATCCAGGAGACACTGTCCTTGCCCCTAGCTGCAGAGTGCCTTGGACTGCTGGCCATTCAGCATGGGTCTCCTTGTGTCCAGCAGTCCTTCTGTTTGCCCCTGGGATAGCAGCATCTCAGCATTCCAGCTAAGCTGCTTCTTTGGCTCTGTGGTCCATGCTCACTCTTGCTTTTGCATGCCACCTGCTCTTTGAACCTGTGCTCATGTTCTGCACTTCTTCTAGTAATTAGGCTACCACACTGCTCTGACCTGAGAAATGCACCAGCCTCAACCCTTTGAGCATGATCAAACCTCCAGATTCTGAACACCTATGGCTCAGATAAAGCTGAATCTCAAGGTGCATATTATGGCTAGCCACCTATTATCCTGTTTGCTTGATTTGAGCCTTCTGGAGCAGGGCTGAGCCCCAAGATGATATAGACCAATTCAAGGGGAGAAAGTCCTCTCAACTAGAGCAGATGTCTGGGACCAGCCTGGAAGTCACCTTCTGAAAGAAACTGTAGTGGAAATAAAAGATTGAAATTTGCATTCTGTAGGACTTCCTGAATTTCTGTACTCTAGGAAAACTATTCTGTGCCTACTCATCTAAGTTCCATTTAAAACATGGTACCTAATTCTCTCCTGCCTTCTATCTGATTGAAACTTGGGCCTAGGTGATTTGTGCATCTCATGTACATGTGTGTATGTGTGTGTGTGTGTGTGTGTGTGTGTGTGTGTGTGTGTGTTCTCATCAGCACACGTTTCCTTAACCCTTTTGCTGAAATATGGATCCACATACCCTTCATAAACCCTGCAGTGCAGCCTTCTGTATTTTAACAGGCAAGTCAGGAATTTTTCTTCTTTTATAGTTCTGTGTGCCTTAGAACACTCAAGGAAACCATTTCTTACTTAAACTGCTATACTTGCTCATATTGTTACAGGAGGCATATTATGTGCTTGTTGTTTTGACAGTGAAACATCTTCAGATGAAAATTTTAAATGACTTCTCCAGCTAAGGTGTGTTGTTGCTCAAAAATGGTTTTCAGGTATTGCTTGTTCAAATTTCAAGTTTTTTTTTTTAACTCTATCAAGTAAGAAGTGACAACTTCAGTGAGGTAAGGTATTCGAGATGCCTTTCTTTATGTTTTTTCTGGGAAAATGATATTTTATCTTAGAGTAGGCTTCCTGCCTTTGGTAAGCTCAAAGAAATTAATTTGACTGTTTATGATATTATTTACTTCTCAATAATTATTCAAGCATATATAACCACAGACATCTATGTAGTAGGCAGATGGATCAGCAATTGTGCATGTAATTAGAAATAACCCTTGAAATACAAAAGTGGATTTTAATACTCAGCATCTCAAAACTTGCTAACATTACAAATTGCCCATACCCTGTGGTTGCAGGCAGTCATGTAAAAATTTAAATATAGGAATTTGAATGAAAATTTCAGCCCCCTTAGCATCAAGCAGTTATTGAATTACAGCAGAAAATCATAGAAAAATCACTCAAAGAGATGCTTTTTCATTCTTTTTAAAAATTTTTTTGCAGTTCTTGGGATCAAACCAAGGGCTTAGCTCATGCTAGGCAAGTACTCTACCACTGTACTACATCCCAGCCATATTCTTCATCTCCTTAATATAAAAATTTGATATATATATATATATATATATATATATATATATATAACTAATTACAACTTGAATAATTAAATTTTAAATAATATAGGGTATTTTTTGTTTTTGTAGTACTGGAGATTGAACCCAGGGGTATTCTATCTCTGAACTATCTCCCCAGCCCTATTTTATATTTTATTTTGAAACAGAGTCTTGCTAAGTTGCTGAGGCTGGCCTTGAACCTGCCATCCTCCTATCTCAGCCTCCCAAGTACAGGGATTATAGATGTGCACCATATTGCCCAGCTTTAGAGTATCCTTTTTTTTTATAACAAGAATCACATACTCAAATGGAAAAAGTCCAATGAGAATCACATTAGCAAAAGCAACTCACTTATAAGATTTTTACAGAGAAAAAAGACTCTATTTTCTGTCTTTAACATGAATGATAAAGCTCATATTTGTCAATAAATTTAAGGGATATACTTCATTTACCATTGAGAGAGAAAGAGGCATAATCATGTGGTCAAACGTTTTCTGATTTTAGATTAGTAAGTTTTGGATTCAAGTTTATGGCCTGCTATTTGTAAAATAAATAACTGAGCAAAACCCTTAATCTTAAAGGGAGTTTTAGTGTTTCTGTAGTAATGGCTACTATTTTCTTTTTTGGTGCTTGGAATGGAACCCAGGGGCATTCTACCTCTGAGCTACACCCGTAGCTGTATTTTATTCTTTTATTTTGAAACAGGAACTTACTAAGTTGCTGAGAGTCTCACTATAATTGCTGAGGATGGCCATGAACCTGAAATCTTCCTGTCTCAGCCTTCCAGGTACTGGGAATACAAGCGTGTGCCATCACACCCAGTTTACTATTTTCTCTTAATGGTATCTAACATGGTCCCTGACGCCTTAATAAAAAATTTACTGAAGAAAGAAAAGGGGAAAAGGAATTGGAAATATAAAGGTGAATAAGAAAGACAGTGATTGAAAGGGAAAGAAACAACTTGTGAGAAAGAAAGCAAGAACACTTTGTTTCTCCCCATTCCTAAAGTAACAATAACTCAAAACAATCTAAGCTGGGCACAGTAGCATGCCTGATATCCAGTACTTGGAAGGCTAAGACAGGAGGATCACAGATTCAAGGCCAGCCTCAGCAGCTACATGAGCCCCTGTTTTAAAATAAAAAATAAAATAGGACCCAGGGTATAGCGTAGAGATAGAATTCTAGCTCCTGGATTCAATCCCCAGTAACACACACACACACACACACACACACACACACACACACACACCAAACAATAAAACCACCAATCTAGGTTTTCAAGGAGAAATGTCATTATTTCATGGCCTTTCATAATAGTGCTGCTAAAGATTAACATTCTAGTTGTATTTTTGCAACTCTAAGTTTCACCTCTTTATTCATAGATTAAAAGCTGTATCTTGTCTATACACCAGATGTTCTCCACCCTTTCTTTCTGAAGTAATAAGATGGGTGTGAGGTGTATCACAAATGTTTGTGGCATCCCTACTTTGTGCCAAGAGCTTTGTGAGATAAAGAGCTTAGAGTCTGCGGAGACTGTTTCTTCCAGAAAGAAGGAATTCACAGCTGGAACATTCTGATGTCAGGCTCTTTAAGTTACCAGACATCTGTTCAGTTTTAGAAAGTGGGAAGGCTGCGTTTACACATGAAAACCAGGGTTATGTGCAAAACAATGGGAGAAACAGGACCTTCTGACACACTAGAAGCAGACCCAAGCCCTAGCATGAATTGATCAGGAAATGGAGGACATAAATTCTAAAATCTACTAATTCTTTCTCATTGTGGGAGACAGGGTCGGATAGATTTGGTTTAGGGAAGAAAAAACAATGAATGGAAATGTTCACAGCATTGTGTCCATTTGAACCCTTAACTAGAGAGGATACAGTTAGAAACAGAAGGAAGTGACCACTGGTTTAGGGGATGTGATCAATGCTTATAGCAACTATAGCCTAAGTCTAATCCCTGTCCTTGGTCTCACCTCCTCTAAACATCATATAAAAGTCAAGAAGGTCATCTCATGCCCTACTTTCATGCCAGGGCTCATATCATCCATTGTTTTGCATGCTGTTACAAGGCAAAGTCTCCTTTCCTCACTAGGAACTACATGTTAGACATGTCATGGTGTGTTTCTTCCCATCTCTCTGCTGACCATGTTCCCTGCTGAGGCTGTCATTGGAGAAGGCATGAAACATCTTCACAGCTCTGGATTCTACCCTGTCTGCTGCACAGTGGCTCATATCTGGGAAGAAAGAAGGTGCTGCTGGGGATTAGAGAGCACTCACACCTTTTTACCCATTTTTCTAACTGTGCTAATTCACTAGTATCTTAGAGAATATCTGATAGTATGGAGAAATGGTTTTCAATCCTGTAATCACAACAAAATAATTGATACCACATACATACACCCAAACCCAAAAACCTCTCATCTCAGCCTTTCCTTGTGAACTCTAGTACTAATTTATGCTTTAAATTGACAGTTTGCAGAAATACTACAAACCCACATACATTTTCTGTTCCTGGAAAACAAGATGGCTTGATGAGTTGATTCTGAGATCTTGTGATTGTCACTACGATGGAGTATCAGAGATTGTACTGCAGCATTGATCATTTAAGTACCTGAGTGCAAAGTAGAAAAATATGTTCCCTTTGGTTTTGGTTAGGAATAATCTTATGCAACTTTACATTGGAAATAGCTTGAACTGCATACCATAAAATTAGTTTTAACTGGAAATGGGAAGCTGTGGGTGTTTGAAGATATTTTCTATTTTCTTTATAATGCCAAGGGCCTCTGGGATAACAGTTTGTATACCTTTAACTCCTGGGCCAAGTCTGGTTTTTGCTTTAAGGCTTGTATTGGTTTGCTCATTGAGGCGTGTCTAGGCCACCTTCTGGTCAGTTCCTTTACAGCCAACTCCCAGTGCTGGGATGAGCAAAAAGGCTGCTCCTTTATCACTGCCCCATTGTGCCTTGTGTCTGAGCAGAGAAGGAAAGCAGTGGCCTGTGCTGACTAATCCTGGCAGTCATACTCCCTCTGCAAGCCAGGCCAGAGCGAGGCTCTGCTCGTCGTCGGCAGAATCAGCAGTATTCACAGGTTCATCCTGAGAAGTTTATGCTGTTTTATGTTTGTAATCAAAGATACACACATACTTATAAATTACAGTACTCACCTCCAAATCTTACATTTTGTCAACTGTTTCTAAGGCCTCTTGGTTAACCATATACATTTTGTGTTTACATCCTGATTCTCCTACTATTGGCTTGTGCTTAGGTAAGTTAAACATAAACCTTGAAAGCCTCAGTCTGCTCATTTAAAAGATAATAGTAATGATAGCACTGTCTATGCTGTGTTAGGGTGGTGGTAGCAAGGTCATGAATGCACAATGCTTAATTCAGTCAGCACCTGGGATAAGTGCTCAACAAATGTTAGTTATGATTATTGTTTTGTATGAGTTCATCCACAGCCAGTTCAGCTCATTGTAAAGAACTGTACTTTTGAGCCAGGCATGGTGGCGCAGTTTGTAATCCCAGTACTTGGGAGGCTGAGACAGGAGGATTGCAGATTCGCTGCCAACCTCAGCTACTTATTGAGGTCCTCTGCAACTTAGTGAGACCCTGTTTCAAAATAAAGAGTAAAAAATAGGACTGGGGTGTAGCCTGGAAGTAGAATGTCCCTGGTATCAATCCCCAGTTCCACAAAAAATTTAAAAAAAATAAAGAAAGAACTGTGCTTTTCTGAAAACCATTTCAGCTAGGGGTTATTCTATTCTGTATAATATGGAGGAAGAAGATTCAAGATAATTTATACCCAGTCTCATGCCTTAAATTTCTCCATTCTTTTAACTGTTATCTTTGTCTCCCAGATGTTTTCCCCAAGTCATGTGCTCTGTCCCTAGATAACCATTGTTTTCTCTATCCTAGCCCTCACTATTATCCAGGGTCTGCAGTGACTCCATAGGACATTACCAAAAGTTCATCTAAACCATCTCTATTCTTTAGCTCATTGTCATGGCGAAGCTGATATGTTTTCATCTCCTCCTACTCCTGAAACTGAATTCTCACAGTCCTTTGGTCTACTTTCTCTGTTCACATGCCTCCCTACCCATCAAGAAGCCATGATGATTTATTAATTAATTCACACATTCACCTTCTAATTCCCCAAATATCTATTGAGGCACTACTCTGATACTCTTACTCTCCAAAGTGCTGGAATAAGACAAGGAACAAGACAATCATTGCATGCAAACACTGAATTTCTGCACCCAATTTATCATGCTGTAACTCTGGGTTATTGCAATCTTTGGTTGTAACTGCTATCTCTAGGCTATCAAGTCCCACCAGAGAAAGGAAAAGAAACCATAGAATTTCTAATCAGCTCTATTACATATTATTCTTTGCAAGTGCCCCATGATTGGCCTAATTATAGCACTAACATGCCCCCAAATGTAACTTCTTCCAGCTCTACCTTGAGTTCCTGACACTGTCTCACATGACTGTATCCCTGGTCTAAGCCTGGCTTAGACTAGGGATTCAAACAATATTTCTTAAGTTTACATCCATTCATCTCTCATTCTCAACTTTGTAACTAGTCTCTAACTGCTACTTCAAAAAGCCATTTCCCATAGTTCTTGTCTTTCCTTTACTGCCTATCATATTCTCCCCAGGTTCTATTTCAAACTTTTTTCACTTTCCTACACCTTTGTTCTCACTTCTTCACTTTCTGCTAAAGGACTTGGCTCAGGTTATATTGAGGATGTCTTAGGTGCATTCCCTGGCCTTCCCTTTAAGTTGTTTCTCTCCTCAGGCTACCTCACTGTGACCCCATTATGGGTATCAGCAGGATGCCCATAATCTTGGACCCCATCATCTTGGGGTCCTTCTGCATCTGCAACTCTCTTCCATCTGTGCCTCCCACTGTGCCTAGGCCTGCAATATAGCACTGGCTCAAAGGAACTTTGTTGGGTCACTTCCCAAGGAGCTGACTCAAGTTCTTCTTGGTGCAGTGATTCCATACTTCATATTCACTTTATTGCAATGACCAATGCTCAAGCCAGAAATCAGCACAATTCTCTCCTGTTCCGCCCAGCCCCTTGATCTTCTCAGCACTGACCTTGCCAAGGTAGGGCTGGTCTACTCTTGAGAAGTTCCCATGTCAGATGCTCCACCTCACCTAAACTCAGCCATGATATGGGTACAGCCTGCAGCTCTCTGCCCTGGTTGGACCATAGGGAACCTCTAATTCCGGAGCAGTAGAGGGAGTGATAAAACTTGTGCTTAGTGAGGCTATTCTTCTTTGAAGGGAGGAACATAGAATCTTACATTGCCTTAAAATGTCCTGAAATCTTGCCTCTGATATTATAGGGACCTAGAAAGGTTCAAAATTTAATAAGAAAAATAAAAGAACTCATCCAGAATTTCTGAGGGGTGACTTATTTGGGGTAAAGATTCACCAGGATCACCTTAGGATAAAAAATGTGTACATTTCATAGTCCCAAACCCTCTTGCTACATCTTTTATGGATCTCATTTTGGATTGGCTTCTTTTATTTGGCCAAGGTAAGTGTCTCACGCTATCTATCATATTCAGGCATTTGCTGCCAGCCCATGGTTTGTGAGAAATGTTTAGAGGCATGAATCGTCCCATAAAGCACATCATTTTCTAGGAAAGGCCTGGACTTGCCAGGTAGGCACGAGACTGTGATCTCTAGGAGAGAAGAGGGTGTTTTCTCTCCTCTCAGAAACACTTGGTTATCACAGTGCTTATTTCAGGAAGCATAATTACAAACCACTGATAGGAATGTATTTTAATAACTCCAGAAAATGTTTGTTTAGGGAAGAGGGAAATTTCCTTTCCCAGAGATAAGCTCTTGCCTAACTAGCATTAAATTACCTCTTAAAACATCTCTCAGAAGCTGAAGTGTGAGTGTGATGTGTAATATGTTTCATGCATGTGAGTGGTGTGCGCCTGTGTGCGTAAGCTGCTGAGTACTTAAAACCTGCTTTTATATTTTGAGGGCTATTTCTAGTAGGAGATGAGCCTGCCCGATTTATCTCTGGCACCGAGCACAACCCTATTTGTCCCTGGCATGAAGCAGGCTTAGCTCATCTGGTGTGGTCTCTGGTTATCACGCTACTCAGCAGGGGTAATTTGTTTTGTTTTATTTCTGTCCCGAAAGGTAATTAATAATACAGGAACAAAATTGTTTGTGTGGTGTTTTTATATTTTTGATTACCCAAAGAGGTATTTTTCAGGAGCCTTTCCAAAAAGCTGCTTCACACCTGGCTGGAAAACTGTACTCCTGGGCGACAAAGAGCTAACTTTGGGAATCCTTCCAGGTGTCCGTTCCTTCACCTTCACGCACCTCCAAGCCCATGTAATGTGGGTCAAGGAGGATTTTAGAGGATATTGATATCAGTGAATAGTCTTTGGTGCGTAGTAACACTGAGCCAGAACAATTTTCTGGCCTCCACCAGTGATTTAAGGAAATCCTTTGGCACGCTATTACACGCTAGGCATTTTACTCAGCTCTTTCCATACATCTTATTTAATCTTCACAACAACTAGTAAGGTCTTCACTGTTCTCTATTTCAAAGCTGAGGAAATTGAGATTTATAGTAACATAGTATTTAAATCCTATCTTTGCATCTTAAGAGTAATGTCTCCAAACACTAAGATATTTTTTAAATATACTTTTATTGGTGCATTGTAATTATACATCATAGTGAGTTTCAAAGTGAAACAAATGTTCCTTCACACAGCATCTGGCGTGTTTCCCTCTGGACCCCTCCCCCATCCTCCCTAAAACATATTGGTGAGATTGGCAGTGATACCTTCATATATGGACATGGCATTATTTCATCTGTTTCCTTCCACGGCCTCCTTTTTCCCCTCCCCTCTTCCCTCCCCCAAATCCCTTCCATTATCCTACTGGTCTCTCTCTTCATTTATGTACAGTCCCTTTTATTTCCTATTTTCTCTCTAGCTTCCATATGAGAGAAAACAGATGACCTTTGATTTCTGCAACTGACTGATTTCACTTAGCATAGCTCCATCCATTTCCTGCAAATGACATAATTTTGCTTTTTATGGCTGAGTAAAATTCCATTGTGTATGCATGTATTTGTTGTTGTTGTGTTTTGTTTCTTGTTTGTTTCATTTTGTGTGGTACTGGGGATAGGGATTGAACCTAACGGCATTCTACCTCCAAGCTATACCCTTAGCCTCTGTGTGTGTGTGTGTGTGTGTGTGTGTGTGTGTGTATGTGTATGTATTTTTTTTTCTTTTTGAAACAGGGTCTCACTGAGTTGCTGAGCATTTTGATAAGTTACTGTCTAGGGCCTCCAACCTGTGATCCTCCTATCTCAGTCTCCCAACTTCCAATTACTAGGATTAGAGGCATGCATGTCTAAGATCTTAATTACTATTCTGGGACTGGCAAATTCAGGGGGCTCCAGGGCCTGGCCTAGAGGTTGGGGTTGCAGCCTCAAAATCCTGCTATGTCTGATATTGCTTCCATTTTTGTTTCTGCCTATAATTCACACCCAATCCCAGCCCCAGGCAACCTAGAACTCGTTGCTCTTTTGGAGGGAGAGGTTTGGTAACAAATGTATTGAGTTGTAGTTCACATATAAAATTTATTCATTTAAAATGTAAAATCAAATAGGTTTATTGTATATTCAATCATGTGATCATCACCAAAATCAATTTTAGAGAGCTTACATCACTTTAGAGAGAAATATTCCCTTTAGCTCTTGCCCTTCAGGCCCTTATTCCCTAATCCCTAAGCAACAACTAACCTAATTTCTGCCTCTATATATTTGTTTATGCTGGACATTTAATGTAAATGGAATTATGTAATATGCAGTCTTTGTGACTGTCTTCATTCTCTTAGCATGATGCTTTCAAGGTCCATCCATAGTTGAAGTCTATGCACCAATACTTCGTCTCTTTGTGTGTGTGTGTGTGTGTGTGTGTGTGTTTGTGTGTGTG
>PVJS01009028.1:0-51463 GCA_004027185.1 Glis glis
TGATGTGATATATATATCACATATCTTTATCCATTCATCTGTTGATGGATACCTAGGTTGGTTCCATAACTTGTCTGTTATGAATCGTGCTGCTATAAACGTGGGTATGCAAGTATCACTATAGTATTCCTGTCTTTAATTCTTTTGGAAAGATACTAAGGAGTGGGATAGCTGGGTCATATGGTGGTTCAATTCCTAGTCTTTTGAGGCACCTCCATACTGTTTGTACTAATTTACAATCCCACTAATGAATGGTGTGTTAGTGTTCCTTTTACCTTACCTCCTCACCAGCATTTATTATTATTTGTATTCTCAATGATTGCCGATGTAAGTGGAATGAGATCTCAGTGTAGTTTTCATTTGCTTTCCATGATTGATAAATATGTTGAACTTTTTTTAATTGGCCATTTGTATTTCTTCTTTTGAGAAATATCTATTTAGCTAAATTTCCCATTTTCTGATTGGGTTATTTGATTTGGGGCATTGCCTCTTAAAAGCAATTGGTTTTATGAACCATGACAAAATTGTTAAGGCTTTCTGCCCTGCTGTGGTTTGAATGTTTGTCACACAGAGTACATGTGTTGGAAATGTAATCCCCCAAATCATATGTTAATGATATTTGAAGGTAGGATAGTTTCATGCGAACTTTGTCCTCACAAGTAGGTCATTTCATTCATGGACTAGTGGACTAATGAGTTATCTCAGGATTGACTTTGTTATGAAAGCTGGCTCTCACTGGCAGGCTGCTCTGTCTCATCCTGTGATGTTTTCTGCCACGTTGTGAGGCAGCAAGGAGTCTCTCACCAGGTGTCGAGCAGAGGCCAGCACCATGCATGCTCTGGGGCCTCCTGGCCTCCAGAACAAGAAGTAAACTTTAAAAATACATATAAATTAGGCCGGGCGTGGTGGCGCAAGCTTGTAATCCCAGTACTTTGGGAGGCGGAGACCAGAGAATCCGGGTTCGCGGCCAGCCTCAGCTCTCTCTCTCTCTCTCTCTCCCTGTCTCTCTCTCTCTCTCTACCTAGTGAGGCCCTCTGCAACTTCGTGAGACCCGGTTTCAAAATAAAGTATAAAAAATAGGGCCGGGGGTGTAGTGCAGAGGTAGAACGCCCCTGGGTTCAATCCCCGGTACCGCAAAAAATAAAAAAAATACATATAAATTAGCCAGTCACAGGTAATCTATCATTGTAACAGAAAACATACCAAAGCCTCCCTTGAGCAAGTAAATAAATAAATGCAATGAACCATACCAACAGGAGAATGGGTGCCTGAATTATGATACTCAAACCCCACATGCATGTCTTGATTCCATTGCCATTGCTAATCTGGAAACAATAACCATAACAAAAATATTATTTTCTCTTAAAAATGACTTAGGAAAAGGGAAGAAAAAGAGTAGAAAATGCATAAAAGGGCATAAGAGGGCTGCCAACAAAATAAACATGCTTACCAAATATATAATCCAGACTCTCCTCCCCAAAAAAGAGAAGGTTATGAATAAGGATGGAAGCATTATGTAAAGAGATCCTGGCCAAAAAAATTATTAAAACATAAAATACATTAGCACACAGATTAAAGGGTCTCTACAAAAAGCAAACAAATAAAAGCAAAGTCATGAGATATACCAATGACTTCCTTCATGAAAGAAAAAAGAGAGAAAGAATTACATCTACTTATACAAATAGAAAGATGCAAAAACAATGCAAATATCTAGACATATTATAGTAAAAAAAAAGTCAGTATATAACCAGCAACCAGAAGGAAAACAGGAAACTTTGCCTTCAGAATCACAATTGTAAAACCAAAAACTGATTCTCTTTGGGAATAGTTGAAGCAAGAAGATGATGGAATAACATCTTTATCTTTACAGTTCTGAAAGAAAATTCCTGCTAACCTAGACTTATCTGCCAAGCGATCATATCCTTCAAAAATGGGACAAATAAACATACATTCAGAGAAGAAAAATGAACAGAAATAATTGCCAGCAGATGTTCAATAAAAGAAATCCTGAAAGCAATTCTTCATACAGAAGAATACCAGTCACAGATGGACAGTCTGGGAGCACAAGAAGAAATGCAAAAGAATGGAAAAAGTGAGTTATGAGTAAACATATACGAATGTTGATATAAAACAATAATAAGGTCTCATGGGACTCTAAATGTATGCAGAATTGCCATGCAGGACAACAATAACAAATATTGGGAAGCTGAATGACACTCTAGATCATGAGCCTCATCAAAGAAGTGGTAAAATAATAAATTAAATTGTAATAGGCATGCATACTTTAATCCATGGGTTAGTGCTTAAAGAGAAATAAGAATGGGTAACTAATAAAACAATGAGGGAAAATATGAAATATTTGATCAACAAAAGAAGGCAAGAAAGAACAGAAAAAAAGGAAATAATGTATCTACAGTCTACCTTCAAGTGACTTCTAACACATTATTTGCATTTTTCCTCTCCTGGACTTTGTGCTGTTTTGTCATATATTTCACTGCAAACCTGACCATACAGTGTAGTTATTTTTTACTTAAAAATCAGTTATCTTTTGGAGAAATGTAGGTAGTAAGTAATAAAAAATTCTCTCTATTTCTCCACGTAATACTCCTGGTGCTCCTCATTCCTTTGTGAAGACCCAGGCTTCTGTCTGACATCTTTTTCCTTTGCTTGAAGGACATCTTTTACATTTCACAAGTGCAAGTTCAATGGTGATGAATTCTTTCAGTTTTTTGTGTATCTGAAAAACACCCTTATTTCTCCTTTTTTTTTGAAATGTGTTTTTAGGAAGCAAAGAATTCTAAATTGAAAATGCTTCTTTTAGTACTTCAAAGCTATTTCTTACCCGTCTTTTAGTTAACCTTGTTTCTGACAGGAAATTTATTCCCATACTTTTCTTTGTTCTACTATACATGAAGTGTCTTTTTCTGTAGCTACTTGTAAGATAGTCCTCTTTCTCACTGGTTTTAGGAAGTTTGCTTATGAATTGTTTTGTTTTGGTTTCCTTTATGTTTCTTGTCCTTGAAGACTATTGGTTTATAGTTCTCATCAGAAAATTTAGGGCCATTATGTCTTCAGATGAATTTTCCCACTGCACTACCCTCAGCTCTCTTCTTCTTCGGGGACACCAGTTTGATGTGTACTCTGCTATTTGGTTGTTCCGCCATTCATTTATTGTTAAATCCTCTTTTCTCTGTGGGTTTTGGTTTTCTTAGCATTATGTCTTCAAATTCTCTCTCTTTTCTTCTGCTATGTGTAATCTTTTATTAATGCTAGCCATTGTGTTTTTATATTAATACACAGTATTCTTTACCTCTGTAAGTTTGATTGGGGTATTTTTCAGAACTTTCTTGTCTCTATCTTGCTCAATAATTCCTTTAGGTCCTTGAATATATGGAATGCAGTCATATTTTACCTACATCAATATCTACAGATGCCAATTTCTGTGTAATTTTTTATTGATTTTCCTCCTCATTGTGCTTTGTATTTTTCTACTTCTTTGAAAGCTTGGTAGTCTTTGGTTGGATGGCATATGTGGTAAATTTTACCTTGCCATGGGCTGGATATTTTTGTGTTCCTATCCTTTTAAGCTATGTTTTTGGGGGGATGAAGGCATTCAGAGACAGCGTGATCCTTTTGTAACTTGCTTTTAAGCTTACTTTGTTGGGGCCATAGCAGAGTATGCATTTTGTCTAGGGTAATTTTCTTCTTGGTAGATAGCCATTCTCCTTACTACTCTAACTGATGTTCAAGAACTGTGAGGTTTTCCTCTTTGGCTAGTGGGAACAGGCACTATTCTCAGCCTTCTGGGAACCCTGAGAGCTGTTCTATCTTGCCTGGTTTCTTTACACACATCTTCTGGTCACTGTTCAATGACTGAGCTGACCCTCTGCAAATCTCCAAGTTCTCTGGTATCTCTCTACCCTTGGGTGCTCTGCCCTGTGCCCTTGAGCCACCTGGTTCCTGGATCTCCACCTCTCTCTCCATCACAGGCAGTGATCAGTCCTGCCCTGGGCTGCAGCCTGGAGGCTTGCTCCATCCGTACACTCACTGAGCAGTCAAAGGACGCAGCACATTTGTTTCCACTCTTAGCCACCTGTGCTCTTTGTGGCCAATGCCCAATGTTTTACAAACCATTGTTTAATGTATTTTGCCAATGAAAAAAATATCCTCAGGCTGAAGAGTAAGCAGAGTCCTTGTTACTACATCTTGACTCTAAGCAAAAGTGTCACCACAAACAAGTTGGAAAATGAATGAAAAACTCAGGGACAGATTTGTGATAGGTCAGTATATCAGGAGAATGGGATTAATATTGTTAAAATTTAGGATTCATTGGGATCTATTTAGCCACAAAAGAGACAAAAAACATAGGCAAGGTTTTTAAACAGTCTGTTTGGAAAAGTTGAAATCCAAATGAACAAGGCATAGAAAAATATTCCACCTCAATAATTATTAAGTAGATAAAATTGAAACATTCAAGAAATCCCATTTTTTCATCTTTGATTGGCAAAGATTTAAAGTATGGTGATACCTAGTGTTAGTGAGCATGCGAGGAAAGAGGTAATCATACACTCAGGAGAGTGTATGATTTTTTTTTTTTTTTGCAGTACAAGGGCATTCTACCTCCGAGCTACACCCCCAGCCCTATTTTTTTATTCTTTATTTTGAAACAGGGTCTCACTAAGTTGTGGAGGGCCTCACTAAGTAGCTGAGGCTGGCCGCGAACCTATATCCTATGGTCTCAGCTTCGCAAGTACTGGGATTACAAGCATGTGCCACCATGCCTGGCTTGGCATCATTTTTTAATTACATATATGTATGTGCATGTGTGTGTGTGTGTGTGTGTGTGTGTGTGTGCATGTGTGTTACTAGGGGTTGAAACCAGGGCTGTTCTACCTCTGAGCTACACTCCAAGCCCTGTTTTATTTTTTAATTTGAAACAGGGTCTTGCTAAGTTGCAGAGGGTCTAAGTTGCTGAGGCTGCCCTCCAACTTATCATCCTCCTTTCTACCCTCCCAAGTACTGGAATTACAGGTGTGTGTCACCATGCCTGGCTATATATTTTTTTAAGTTTTAAATGTCCTTTTCCCATTGATCTAATTATTCTCATTAGACTTTTTCCTAATGGAAAGAAAACCAAATTCATATGGTAGGTATGAGAATGCACACTAATTTTTTTCTTAGTTTATTTTTCTACTGGGGATTGAACCAAGGGACATTCTACCACTGAGCTATGCCCACAGCCTTTCTTATGAAACAGTTTTTTTGCAAGTTTGCTGAGAGTCTAGTCCCAAACTTTTTTTTTTTTTTTTTGCGGTACCGGGGATTGAACGCAGGGGCGTTCTACTTCCGCGCTACGCCCCCGGCCCTATTTTTTTATGCCTTATTTTTGAAACCGGGTCTCACAAAGTTGCAGAGGGCCTCATTAGGTAGAGAGAGAGAGAGAGAGAGAGAGAGAGATTGCACGCGCACGCGCACCCGCGAGTGCATGCACATGCACGCTTAGGTTGGCACAAACCCGGATCCTCCCGTCTCTGCCTCCCAAAGTACTGGGATTACAAGCGTGCGCCACCACGCCCGGCTCTAGTCCCAAACTTTTGATCCTCCTTTCTCAATCTCCCAAGTAGTGAGATAACAGGCGTGTGCCACCACGCCTGGCTCACATTAAAATTTTATTTATCAAATTCATTAAATTTTATTCATTAAATTCATTTAAAAGCCCCCTGTTAAAGTAGCACATTGGATTAAAAGCATATCCATAAAAGGAGATAGTATGCTATTATTAAAATTAAGAATGTCTACATATATTTTCGACATGAAAATATTTTGTTATGTAATAATGGATAAAAGGCCAACATTCAAACAGGATTATAGTATGATCCTTTTTATAAATATGTATGTGTATATATGTAAATGTGAATGTGTGTGTATCAGAGTGTGTGGGTGTGTATCACTGTGTATGAGTGAGTATGTGTGATTGTGTACATGTACATGAGTTTATATGTGTATGCGTATGTACGTGTGTGAGACTGCAGAGCAGTGTATATGTGTGAGTGTGCTTGTGTGTGGATATGATATTTATTGTATATAATGTGTGTTTTAATGTGAATGTGCATGAGTGTATATGTAGGTTTGTGAGTGTACAATGTCCAGTTGTGTGTATGCTTTATTTTCTTTGTACTTTGTCCCTGCTTTCTAAAATGTTTGTATAATGAACATATATTTTTTCTAATCAGAGATAACCATAAAGTTCTTCCTGAGGGAGAAAATAATGTTAGTAAACACAGCACACAATAGTACTCATAAGGAGCTCTGACCTTGGTAGTTCAGTGGAAATATAGACGTGGAGAGAGAGGGTGCAATTATAAGAATAAGAGGTCACTTTAAGAGTCAGAAATGTAAAGTGCAAGCAATCAAAGTCAATACAAAAACTTGGACAAAGAAAAAGTTGACGATGGAGGAAGGATGAAGGCAGGAACCCCGGGAGCAGACAACCCCCTCTGTGTGCGCACCTCCCCAGCAGCCCACAGCAATCTTGAGGGATGCTTGGCTCCTAGGACCACATGGATCCCATCCCAAACCCTCACTCCCAAGAGTGGCTCATCTTGGGCTCCATTTCTCACCCATGTGGGCCTCCATGACATGTTTATGAGAGGCATGAATTTAATGTGGCATAGTACTTGACCTGGAGAAAGCCTTCAGTGACTTCAGGTGCCATGAGTGCGGAGAGAAGGACCACGTCGGCAGCTGACCCACTGCACCCAGAGTTCTGCAAGGTTTCCATCAGCGGAGCTGCTGATGTGTGAACTGTCATTTCTGTGGGTGGGGCAAGACCATGTTCTCCAGTTGGACACATTGGGGTGTGGGGTTTATATGCAACCTCAGAGTTTCTGGTTGTCTTTCCTCCAAAGGTGGCAGAGCTTGTGGCGCTGAGAGCAGAGGACAGAATTTGGGTGATTCATGGCCCCTCTGGACATGCACCCCACACTGGGCATACTTGGCGTCACTCTTTCCTTCCACACTGAGGGGTTTGCTGGCAATTTCCTTAGACACTTCTTTCTCCTCCACCCCCAAACATCTGGAGAGCCCAGGAACTCAGCAAACCCTTCACCCAGTGTTGGATCTAGGTTTTCTATGCAGTGGAGGCTTGTCTTCATGGAAGGGTGGGAGAGGGGCTGCAGGACCCTTAGGAGTTGCGAGTACCTTATTTTCTCCTAGATTGCATGCTTATCACGATTGCCTGAGAACACTGACCTGATTGTAAGTGTAGGGTCCTCTTCTGTCTCCTCACATCATTACTTCTGCTAGTGTTGGTGCCCAGTATGAGGACAAGCCCTTTCTAAGGATGAACAAGCCAGATTAGTATTTGTCAGAATGCAAACCCTTTGGAGGGTTAGTTGGTGCATCTTGGTATGTTTCTGTGCAGGCAAAACAGACTCGATCTTTTCCAAATGGCATCTCATTAAGATGGATAAAGATGGGCTCAGCTTTCGTCTGTGTTCCCAGAGATTAGCACAATGGTTCATCTGTTAGAGCTATAACTAAGCAGGCAGAGCATGAATGGATGCCCATGAATTCTTGGCAGCAGTGTTCAGTGCTTCTATTTTAAGTAGCATTGTCCTGAGCCATGCAGGGAACTGTTATCACATAAACACTGTCTTCCTGATTCCTCCAAACATCCCCATGAGGAATGGGGGTGGGGCACAAATACTGTCATCATATTTTTCCAGATGGGAGACATGAGCCCAGTCATTGGGCATGTTTGTATCTCAAGGTCCCGATACTCTTTTGGAATTCAGCTGAGGACAGTCCCTAGGGACACTCTCTCATTTGTGCAAGGGCACCCCACACTTCCACTGTGGTGTGCAGAGCTGTCCCCCAATACCCCTGCCACCTGTCCCTTTGCACCATGGATGAGAAGCTTTTAGGACCAAATCTGAGCCCCAACCTTTCCTTTCTGAATCAGGTGCAAAGTCAGAGGTGGCCCTTGCCTGGCAACACAAACCACATTCTCAGTCATTCAAAGATGATTTTTCAAACACCATGAGGGTACTCTAGGGAGAGTGAGAGATCAGAGTAAAAATTGTCAGTAAGTAGCCACCGAAAACTCTTCCAATATTTGATGCTGGGATGAACTGCTACTAGTCTTTTAAAACTGCTCCTGTCTCTGGAATCATGATGAAAACATTTATTTTTCTTCTCTTGGCGGGTACACTTATTACTGGGCATCTGCTAGAGAGGTTTTCTTCCCCTGTTAGTTTATCCTTGGGAGCAATAAATATAATGAGATTATGTTAATATCTTTATTGGATGAGGAAACCTTTTTGAAAAGCCAGAAATGAAATGTCTAATGAATCCCTAGAAGGATGAAAAAAGCATTTTCTATGTGTTTCTTCATGTTATAATTTATTTCTCCTATTTTATAAATAGATTATAGCAGATTATGATTAATTTATTGCAAAAGAATTCCCAGCAAACAGGAGAGCAAGGTGCAGGGATGATGAGATTTTAATTCATTGACTCTACAGTGTAGGGAGATAATCAGTCAAATTTTTACCCATAAGCTAGTTATACCTGGAGGACCTTCAATTCAATACTAAGCAAGGGTATGAAGCAAATGTTAATTATGACCTGCAAGCACTTGGCCAAGAGTGTCCCCAGTTTGAAGGTGAATGGGGTCAACAAAGTGAGAATGATTTTTGTCTTGAACACAACAATGAGAGAAGAGGGAGTGTCCGTTGCAATAGGTGAACAAAGACATGATCAGCCCCTCAGCTGAGCCTCTGCCTGGCCCAGGTGACTGCTACTGTCAGTTCCATGCACAAGTGTGGTCATCAGAAGGGACAGGGCATATGGCCTCACTGTGCTCAGTGTTGACTCAAATTATTGGCAAAGGGGCAGAAAGAAGGAAGACGGGGTGCTCCTCATGGAGGATCCCAGAGGTGTCACACCTATGTAGGGATGTGGAGCGGGAGAGCCAGCCATCAGGGAGAAGAGAGTGCTCTCAGGTGCTGCTAATGGTGCTGTGAACAGTGTTTTGACCCAGGGATGAGAGAAGGACCGAGGACACCCTTGTGCATGACCTCTGTCCTGACCCCTTTCAGGATGTGTGGTGGAGGTTGTGCACAGGACAGTGCCAAACAGGTGCAAGGGAAGATTTGTGCATGCCCTTTGGGTTGAGAACTCCTTATGCTAACGGTGGGTGATGAACCCCGGGATCCTGGTAAATGGAAGGCTCAGGATGTCTGTGGTAGGGTAGTCATCCCCGTACCCAGGGAACTTCCTTGGGTGTGACTCAGGAGGAATAAACACCCACCTCGGTGTGCCTCCTTGTGGGAATGCTCTTCTCTTAGGAGGACCTCGGGCAACCCTGCCACTCTCCATTCATTGTTTGTGGGTGTTTCCCTGAGGACTGGATAGGTTTGTGCTGAGCTTTGATTGGTCTCTTGCTTCTCTGCCCTCTTCTGCCATATTTTGGCTATGGGTGGGTTTATCCAGTATCCAGGGTAAGGGTCGTTTTCCACATGGAACCTGAGAGTTTTCCAAATGGAATAATTAGTTTTGTGTCATAACCAAATGGGCTGTTGACCTCAATAAAATGAACTGGAGAATTCCTGGGTCCCCACACGTGAGTGAAGTGTGGGGACACCCAGCAGCTGCGGGCTTCTTGAGCTAACAGCCCAAGTCGAAAGCACCCATACACTCCTCTTCCTAGTTGCCATTGTGAGGAATAGCCACACTGGCCATCTGCTCAGTTGCGGGGACCAGGGTCCAGGACGTCAGATGGACCTCCACCCCTCCCACATATCCCAGCATCTTACACAAAGCTGGGGCTCCATCTGTCTATTTTGTACTGCATTAGGGTTCTCCAAAGAAACAGAACTGATAGATATACTGTGAAATGTTGGCCCCTGAGATTATGGAGGCCGGCAAGTTCAAACTCTGCAGAGATAATGTTTCACATTCACTTGTAAAGCTGTTAGACAGGAAGAATTTTCCCCTCCCTGGTGGAGGGGTACCAGCCTTTTGTTCTACTCAGCTAGATGGTGCCACTTATATTATGGAGGGAAATATGTTTTACTCTATTGATTTAAATGTTAAGCTCATCCCACAACAGCCTCATAGAAACATCCAAAATAATGATCAACCAACTATCTAGACACAGTGGACACATAAAAATGGCCATCACATAGACCTTCTTCACGCCTCTGTAATCCATGCATTCTCACCATCATTTTAGTTCCGGATGAATCATGCCTTACCTGTTATGGCAGCCTCCGAACTCATCCAAGGTCATATTCTTAGTCACTCCATCCTGAATTTTTTTTTTTGATACTGGGGATTGAACCCAGGGCCATTTTACCTCTGAACTACACCCCAACCCTATTTTATGTTTATTTTGAAACAGGGACTCGCTATGTTGATGAGAGCCTCACTACTTGCTAAGGCTGTCCTCGAACCTGTGATCCTCCTGTCTCAGCCTCCCAAGTGTTGGGATTATTTGGCATGCATCACCACACCCAGATCCAGCCTGATTTTTATCATGCCACTCCAGCAGTCCTTAAAATCCCTCACTAGAGTTTACCCATGAAGTCCAAATCCATTTACTCACCAGACACATTCTATTAGGACAGAATAATCATGCGTCCTCTTCCTCCCCCCAACTCTCCCAACCTAATAATTCTGACCACCATTTCTGTGTCCTCAAATTTTACCTCTTCCCCATGCTTTTAAGTAAGGGTGTTGCTTGACTTGATGGAGACCTTCCTGTCTTTCTCCCCTGGGTGATTCCTCTGCATTGTCCAGGACTGAGCTGAGGACTCTGCTGTTCTGAGAAGTTTTTCTTGGCCCCGTAGATGTAGTTGTCCCTGTGCTGAGAAGCCTCCTCCGGGCCTCTTCCTGCATCAACCTTCCACTTACCTGAGGCAGGGGTTATGTGCGCAGTAGGACCTTGACTGTGGCTGTCATGGCCCCTGGGTAAGAGTGACACACACTGCATGTGAAATCAAAAGTTAGCCAGAATGATGGCCACAGCAAGAGATACGTAAGACCTGACATAAGTGAGCTCAAGACCGACTGCTGCCACAAACTGGGGGGGGGGGACCTTGCTCAGACACCTTAAAGTTCCTAGGCCTTAGTTTCTCTTTCTACCAGGTGCAAATGAGTACCCCACCTGAAGATCCTTATGCATGGATAGAAAGACTTGGTGGGCTTACAAATCCGAACTAAACAGGAAAAGGCTGTGCATGTTTTGCAGCGAGCACATTCCTGCCACGCCGGTGAGGAGCAGCTGGCCTGGTGGCTAAGTGCATGGGTTCCAGAGTTGCCCTGACATGGTGTCTACTGGCACGTGAACTCTTCTCTGTGCCTTGGGCTCCACATCTATGAACCAGTTCAAAGTGCTCTTATGATATTGCTCATCTCTCGAGCTCATGGTAACATGCAGCCAGGTGTGAAAGTATTCAGAACAGTCTGGCAGACTGAGCACTAGGGTGATATTCACCACTATTGTTTTGGTTATCATCACTACTGTTATCTGGCTATCAAGAGTGCACAGGCTATGGTCGACCCTTCGGCACTGCAAATTCCTTCCTACATGACCCTGGTCCAGTTCACCTCGGGCTTCCTCATCTGTGTAACAGTCCTGACACCTCAATCTGAGGTAAGATGCTTGTGGGGATGCTGCAGTTTCCCCACCCTCGCCCTGTGGGCTGAGATGATATTGAGGCAGAGCAAACAAGCCAGGTGGCCTCTTTCTGGGGCTGTTACTCTTACAATGCCCCCAGGGCATCAGTGGCCACTCTTCAAAATCCAGGGGTCTTTGTGAGGCCGGTAGACAGGAGAAACAGGTTGGACACTGAACAAGGACACAGATGCTGGGCAAGGTCAGCAGGAGAAGCGAGAGGCTGGCAGTGCTGGAGAGCTTCCTTCCTAAGCACACAGGTCCCACGTTTTCTCATTATGCTATCACTCATCATGCTGGGTACAAAAGGCCCCCAAGGTCCTCCTGACCTTCCTCAGGCAGGGCCAATGTCACCACCGCAGCCTCTCATTACTGTTGCCTTCACTTCTAAGTGTCTGCTGCCTCATTACAGAAACTCTGCCATCAGTCCTGTCGATAGGACTTTGGGGAGTGGAAGACACAGAGGTCAGCATTCTCTCAGACCTTCATGTCCACTTAATTCCACCCCTACTGTCTTCCCGGCTATGCTCAATCTTGTTCGCAAATGACTGTTTTCTCCTTGTTTTGTCTCTCTGTTCAAGATCTGGTTGACTTAAGCAGTTTACTTCTAGCTTGTTCTCTCCATCATTTCTGCTCACTGACCTTGATATTATCTCCTCTTCCCTCCTCATAGATTACCCCACACACCAGGGCTTCCCACCTCACAGTAGGACAAACATACAGGGAGGGATCAATAAGCAGCGATTCATGTTATTATTTAGTCAGAAAACAAATGGCAGACGAGAAAGTTTTAGAAAGAGCTGAAAAGATTCAGCAAATTAAAGTTCCTGATAAAGTACCTTGCATCTTACTGAAATCAACAGCATGTAGTAGAAAGAGAATATGTTATAGACAGAGGTCCCACGAATGAGATTCCTGCTCCATTGATTGCTAATTAGATACACGACTCTGGGGACGTCACGCGTGCCTCCTTATGCTTGGTCTCCTCATGTAAAACACAGGAAGGATGAAGCTGGTGCTCAGATATGACTTGAGGATGCATTTGATGCCCATGTGGGGCTCTGGCTCAGAGCGCCCACCAGATTTCCATGGTGCACCTTGCTGTCAGATGCCCCTGCTGAGTTTGGCCGGAGCTACTCTAAGTTTCCCCATTTAGCTGCATGTTGTTGGGTAGAGATGAAGCTTTATTCTGGTTGGATAATGGACTTGGGGAAACGGAATCAAGTGACTGTGGCTCCTTTGCCAGTCCTGCAGTGGTTCACATTGTTGGCTGCAGGCCACGGAAGGTGGAACGGCCCGAAGAATGGAGCCACTCACGCCACATTCCCTCTACAAGAGAGGGCTGCAGGGTGCTTGCACCCACCTCTAATTGCCAGATGTTTATTTACACGCTGTTCATTTGCTTACCACACGGAGGATAAAATGCCTCTTTTGAGCAGCATGGAGTATTAACTCAAGACCCTTTTGATTTTAATTTTAAGAGCCTCTCCTGCAGAAATAATCAGGTTGTGCTGCAGAGTTCTACAGGCAATCCTATGGGTTCCAATTTGATGTAGAATGATAGCTGTGACTCAAAGAAAATAATGTTTTGTCACATACAAATTTACTCAGTTTGACGTAGAAATTGATAAATTGCATTTTAAATTTATTAGAGTGTCACACTTTGTAAACTCTGATACTGTACTGTTGATGTTTTTAAAAATGTTATTAATTTATGCATTTAACATGTTTTGTACATGATTCAGCGTATGGTACAGATCAGGCACTGTGCTAATTCTGAAAACCCAAAAGTGAATAAGGAATGATTGCTGCCTTCAAGTACCTAAATGTCTGGGGCAGGAGTGAAGTAAACGCAGACACACATTCCCAGCACACAGCGGAAGTCTGTACAGGGTCTGTGGTGTCCCAGAGGAGGAATCATTTACAATAGTGGTCTATACTCTATCTGTTACTGAGAGCTTAAGAGAAACTAGAAAATTAGATCTACTAAGCATGACAAATAATATTTATTTAAAATTATGCAACATATATAATATGCATAACATATATAATATGCATAATATATATAAATTGTGAATGCTATGGTTTGAATGTGGTTTTGCCCCTCCAAAATTCAAGGTGAAATTTGATCTGTTTTTATGGTTTGAATCTAGAATGTCCCCAAAGTCACATGTGTTCAGAAGTGAGGCTTTGGGGAATCGGTTGGTTCCTGAGGGCTCTGCCTTCATCAGTGGGTTAACCCATCCATAGCTGATGGACTGCTGGGAGGTGGGATGTAGTTGGAGGCAGCAGATCCCTGGGGACATGTCCTGGAAGGGTTGATCTTCTCGGGTCCCTTCCTCTCTATCCATCTGCTTCCCAGCCTCCATGAGCTGAGCAGTTATCCTCTGTCACATCTTCTACCATGATGTTCTGCCATGCCTCAGGCCCAGAGCAATGGAGCCAACCATTGCTCTGAATCCTCTGAAATCTTCAGCCCAAACAAGCCATTCCTTCTCTAAGGTGTTCTTGTCAAGTAGTTTGGTCACAACAAAGAAAACATGACTAATACAATCTCCATTTTGGTGGTGCTGGGAAGTGTAGCCTTGAAGAGGTAATCAGGTCATTAAGAGCGATTAATGTCTTTCCCATAGAAGTGGGTTGATTCTTGCAGGAGTGGGTTAGTGTTTTAGTTAGCTTTTTCATCACTGTGACCAAAATACCTGACAAGCACAACTTAGAGGAAGAAAGGTTTATATTAGGGACCATGATTTCAGAGGTCAATCCATGATCAGCTGGCTTGTAGTACGAATGCCTTGGTGATGGGGAAGGGCTTTAGGGCATGGTGGAGGTGGAAAAGTTACTCTCATCTCATGGCGGTAGGAAGCAGGGGGAGGAGAGAGAAAGTGGCTAGGGACAGATAAAGTCACCAAGGCCACATTCCCAGGGATTCAGCCCACCACCTCTAGCTATGTCCAGTCTCCAAACCTAGCTGTATTGTCTAATACACACACTTCTCTGGGGGGCATTTTAAATCCAAACTATAATAGTTATTGTGTTAGTGGGTTATAAAGTAGGCCTGACCCTCTTTTTCCCAAGATGCAAACTCTTGTGCCCTTCCATTTTACTGTGGTAAGATGAAGCATTACAAGGCTTTCTCCAGGTGCCTGCAAAATGCTCTTGGATCTCCTACTCTCAGGAACTATCAGCCCAAATCAACCTTTTTCCCTTATAAATTAACTGATCTGAGGCATTTTGTTATAGGCTGTAGTTTCTATCTGGAATGTTCCCCAAAGGCCCATGTGTTAGAGGCTTGATCCCCAGTCCTTGGCATTACTGGGAGGTAGGGCCTAAAGAAGGTCTTCCTGTCATTGAGTGAAAGGGAGTGCCCTTTAAGGGGACAGCGGGACTACAGCCTTTTCCTCCTCCTCTCCCTCTTGCACCCTGGACATGAGGTAAGTGGGTTTTGCTTTACCATGTGGTTCCCTACCCACCAGAGGCCCAGAAGCAACAGGGCTCATGTACTGAAACCTCCAAGATGGTGAGGTCAAAATATACCTCTCTCTCTGTCTCTCTCTGTCTCTCTCTGTCTCTCTCTCTGTCTCTGTCTCTCTCTCTCTCTCTCTCTCTCTCTCTCTCCTATACTGGGGAATTAAACCCATGGGGTATTCTACCTCTAAGCTATATGCCCCCAGCCCTTTTTATTTTGAAACAGAATTTCACTACGTTGCAGAGGGCCTGGTCTCAAACCTGCAATTTTCTTGTCTCGGCTTCCCAAGTACTGGGAGTATAGGGGTGCACTACCATGCCCGACTCATCCTTATAAATAAATTATATTAGGTATTTGTTATAGTGACAGAAAGTGGGCCAACACATTATAGCACCAGAAAACAGTCTGAAAGAATATAAAATAAAGAGACATGGGGCTGTTGTTATACAAATACCTGAGCATGTGTTTGTGGCTTTGGAACTGGATAATGAGTGGGGCTGGGGCAGTTTTGACATGGAGGCTGGAGAAAGCCAGCATCACCACCAGAGGCCATTAGGGTGACTCCAGGGAGGACTCAAGAGAGGACCAGGTAAGTCTAACTCCTCAGAGATCACTTGGTGGAGACCAGGGGTTGGTCGAGGAGAAATGAGAATATTTGAGGGGAAGCTAGAGTAAGGGCCATCCTTACTGTACAGTAGCAAAGAACTTGGCCATATTGTGTCCATTCCATGGGACTTTAGGGCATGTGGGACTTAAGAGTGATGATATCTCACAGAAGAAATTCTAGGCATCCAACATCCAGTCTGCTGTGTGGCTACTTTTACCTACTTACTCTACCAGGAAATAGCAAAGGATCACTTAAAGACAGAATTTATAATTAAAAGGGAAACAGTGGGAAGATTTGATGTATTTGCTTATGGATGGATATGAATTAATGTGTGACTCTACGTAGAAATACTCCTGTATCCATCAGCATTTTTGCAGCCATAATCTAAATATATGACCACATAACTTGGAGGAAAGAAGATTTATTTTCTTATGGTTTCTGGTTCAGTCCCTGTGAGGCGGGGGACTGCAAATCTCAGGGCATGGCTGTGGGAGGCGGAGAGAGGAAGAACACGTGGACTGTGCTCTTTACATCACGGAGGCCAGAAGGGAGAGAGTGAGCAGGGGGAGGAGGAACCACTTAAAATCCCCAAGGTCACACCCCCAGGGACCACCTCCAGCCACACCCTACCAGTTTACCAGGCACCACCCAGGTAAATCCATTACAATGGATTTATCCACTTCTGGGATTACAACCCTCATGACTCAATTACAATAGCTCAACATTAATAAATTATCTCTTTAGGGGACATTTTATATCTAACTATAACGACCCCCACACAGAAGCACATGCTTTTCACAGTGGGATTGTATCACCATTGGTTTAATCTTGCACTTCAACATGGCCTGAGAATTTTTCCATATTTGTTCACACACTTACCCTCTGTTCTTTTTCCTAGGGGCTACTGCTTTCCAAGACTGAGAGGCTGTAGTCATGTGTGCCTTTTCTAAAGGTAGAATTTGCATAACATAAAATTAGCCATTCATTATAAAATGAACAATTCAGAAGTATTTGGCACATTCACAATATTGGGCAACCAACACCTCTGGCTAGTTCCAAATGCTCTCCCAGTGGAAAACATCACACCTATAACTTGTTACTCCCTACCCTTTTATTCCCATAGCCCATGCACGCCCACTGCCAATCTGTTCCATATCTCTATGGATTTAACTATGTTGGAAGTTTCATATAAAAGAATCATATCATTTATGAACTTTGTGTCCAGTTTCTTTCCCTCAGCTTAATAGTCTTGATGTCACACTATCAGCACTTAACTCCTTTTGATGGCTGAGTAATATTCTATTGTATGTGTATTTGTTTCCTAGAGATGCAGTAATGAATTACCATACTCTGGTAGCTTAAACAACAGAAACTATTGTCTCCTGGTTGTGGGGTCCAGAAGCCTGATATGGAAGTGTTGCAGGGTGGGTTCCTTCTGAGGACTGTTTTCCGAGCTTCTCTTCTACCTTCAGGTGCTCTCCCAGAAGTCTTTGGTATTTCCTGGCTTGTAGTAGCATGCCTGAAATCTTCACATGGGTTTCTTCCCGTGTGTCTGTCTCCAAATTTCTCATGTTTATAAGGACATCAGTCATATTGGATCAGAGACCCAGTGTTCTCCAGTAGGGCATCATCTTAATTAATTCCATATGCAACAACTCAGTTTCTAGGTATCACATTCTGTGATGTTAGGGCTAGGACTTCACCATATGGGTTTGGAAGGGACACAATTCAACCCATGACTACAAGAATGCTCCACTTTTTGTTCATTCATTCATCAATGGACGCACACTGGAGGTGCTCCTACCTTCGGACTGTCATGAATGGTGTTGCTATGAACTTCAATGTGCACGTACTTGTTTGGTACCTATTTTCAATTCTTCAGGGGTTCAGACCTAGAGGCAAATTGCTGGATCACTTGTTAACTCTGTTTATCCTTTTCGGGAACTGTCAAACTCTTTTCCACAGTGGCTATCCCAGTTTACTATCCCACCAGCAATGTATGAGAGTTCCAATTTCTCTACCTCCTTGCTAAGACATCTTTTTTCTTTTTTCTTCTTATTATAGCCCTTCTAGTGATTGGGAAGTGGTATCTAATTGTAATTTTGATTCCATAGTGTATTGTAACCAGCAGGTTATTGGCAAAATTTCAAGTTGTTTCCAGATTTTTGCTTTCAGCACATTTTCCTTGAGGAAAAAAATCCCATAATAGTTCAGCATGTCCCCGTGGAGGATGTAACCACTGGTGACAGTACAAATAATGTCTGATTGCATATTGGGCAAATGTACTTTGAACTAGAAAGTCTGGTATCTGAGACTCCTGCCTATTAAAAGAAAGAGCAAAAGCAAAGTTAAAACCCAGAGAGAGTCACGTTGCTTCTTATTGTAACTAAGCTCTAGTTTTATATTATTTCCTAGATTAACACTTGATCAACAGTGATCAACTCGCTTTTAATACCTCGATCTCCTTGATGATCTCAAAGTAAATCATTAGACCTTCTGTATTAGTCATCATTTTCACAGCTTAGAGGAAGGCAGATTTATTTGCTCAGTTTCGTGTTCAGTCCATGTGAGGCAGGGGACTATGGATCTCAGAACATGGTGGGGAGAAGCAGAGAGAGGGAGAACACAAGGCTTGGCTCTCATATCATGAAGTCCGGAAAACCTAGGGAGATAAAGGGAAGAGGAACCATATATAATCCTCAAGGCTGCACCAGCAGGGACTCACCTTCTCCAGCCACAGCCTACTGACATAGGCCACCACCCAGATAAATATGGATTTATCCACTGCTGAGATTACAACTCTAAAGGTTTAACAATATTAACCCTGAAGATTGATAAGTGAGCTCTCTAGGAGACATTCTATATCTAATTGTAACACCTTCCATGGCCGATGACCCCTTTCTTAAAGGGCAATTCCACCCTTCCTTTGAAGTTTGCATCTGCAGGTGCTGATGTCCTGCATTCTGCTTGACAATGAGCAACACTCTTCTCTCCCGTCAGCACCACGGGCAGTTCTGCACAAAGATCCCTTTCTCCCTGACACCTGCCTGGACACTGCCAGCTTACTAGCTGAGGGTAACCTTAAAAGAAGGAACACAATTGCCCTTCCATTCCTTCAGAAGGCATCCTGCAGCCATGTCCCAGAAGCTTCCAGAATGTTAGAGGAGAAGGTGGCAGGTGGGAGCACAAGAGCCCAGCAGTACAAGACTAAAGCTCATGAGAACGAGATAAACAACAACCAGCCCTCAAGACATATGGATCCCCCAAGAGTCCCCCGGAAACACTTGAGGGGTCTGACATTCTCAGGTCCCTCTGAACCAGTGTTCCTGGGAAGGCAGCCTCTTCCCAACCCAGGGAAAGTCTGGCCCATTACCAGCGAGAATATTTCAACATTCTATAGTTTTAGTTATTGTGAGTGTAATTTATCTTTCTATTTCACTTTGTGATTGGTTACTACTGGTAAAAAACAGGAATATGTCACTGGGTGCAGTGGCACACACTGTTATCCCAGTTCCTGGGAGGCTGAGACAGGAGGATTGCAGATTCAAGGGCAGTGTGCAACTACTTAGCGAGAACTTGTTTCAAAATAAAAAGGGAGGAGGTGTAGCTCAGAGTAGAATGCCCCTGGGTTGACTTTCAGTAACACACACACACACACACACACGCACACACACACACACACAAATAGGAATATAACAGTCTTGCTGAACTATCATATCCTAATTTCCTTGTCAAAGAAAAAAAACCACTGTGCTTGGTGGGTGTTTCAGTCAGCATTCCCACTGCTGTAATGCAAAACACCTGACAACCACAACGTAGAGGAAGGAAGATTTATTTGCTGACAGTTTCAGTGGTTCAGTCCATATGAGGCTAGGCTACATCAGCCAAACTCAGGGCAAGGTGTAGGGAACAGAGGGAGAGACAGAGCAAGGGCTCTGCTCTTACGTCATGGAGGCCAGAAGCAAAAGAGAGAGATTGCAAGGGGAGGAGGGACCATATATATTCCCCAAGGCCACACCCCCAGGAACCTCTCCTCAGCAACCGAGCCCCACCTCCAACATGGCTGTCTTGTCTACATTAGGTCTAGAAGGACCTTCTACATCCAAACCATAGCAGTGGGTGAAGGTATTTTGGTCTTCTAATAGTGTAGCTATGCTTTCCAATTATTGTAGTGCCTATACTTGATTTTTAAATTATATATATATGTCTAATAATAACTATTCATTATTTCCATCTTAGTTGTTGTCTTATCTAGTACGCTGTACAGTCGGATGTGCTTGGTAACATCCCATAGGCAATGATTCAGTAGACCCAATTCTGGTGACACAGAAGAGCAGGGAGCCTCTTTTGCGGGGCGCCCTGGAGGTAGAGGATCCCCCACACATCTAGGGACAGCAGTGCTGAGCTGAGAGCCTTTAACTCCATAGTGACCACTCTCACATGGATGCAGATGAGCCTTGTAGGGAGCTGAGGGTCACACAGGTGGACACAGCTTGGCTGGAATGTGTGCAGTGTGGGACATAGGAACATACTCAGGACAGTGGGGGCATGGTGGCTGGGAGGGGTGGGGACAGGTGTGGGGACTGCAGGGACTGGGTGGTGCAGGGGTTCTTGGGCCAGTCCAGGGTGGGTTCTGGGCTTCTTAGCATCCACACACATAGCACCCTTGTCTCCAAGACAGAGAATCAATGGATGAAGTATCTGTTTACACTAGGCATTGCTGCTATGAAAATTAAAGTCTATTAAATCAATAGCAAGCACAAAAGCAGTTTTAATAATCCTTTCCCTAAGCCCCCACAGCACTTATTTATATTTCTAATTTAAAAGAACCCTAAAAACATGTCAGCTGCTATGTATTGTCCTTATGAGGAAATGGAATGGTTTGCCCAATTTGTTAAAAAAATTACTTGGCTTTTGTTCTTTAAATTGTTAATGTTGAGAATAGCATTTATAGATTTTTCTAATATTCAACTCTATTTCAATTCCTGTAATAAGTGCAATGTAGACACATGGATTATCATGTTTTTATACACTGCTGGATTCAGTTTGGTAATATTTTATTTAAAGGTTATTGAAACATTGTTCAGAAGTGATTTTGACCTGAAGGTTTTTTTTTTTTTTTTTTTGCGGTACCGGGGGATTGAACCCAGGGGCGTTCTACCTCCGCGCTACACCCCCGGCCCTATGTTTTTATACTTTATTTTGAAACTGGGTCTCACGAAGTTGCAGAGGGCCTCACTAGGTAGAGAGAGAGAGAGAGAAGGAGAGAGAGAAAGAGAGAGAGAGAGAGAGAGAGAGAGAGAGAGAGCTGAGGCTGGCCGTGAACCCGGATCCTCTGTTCTCCGCCTCCCAAAGTACTGGGATTACAAGCATGCGCCACCACGCCCGGCCTTGAAGGTTTTTTTAATGTGTTTGCTTTTTTATGTACTATTTTATTTGATTTGGTTTGTATCAAGGTAGCTTGGTCTCCTAGAAAGTTGAGGAATATTATACCATCCTCTGCTCTGGGAGAATTTGTAAAATGTTAAACTCTTAGAAACTATCTGGTAAAACCATGTTAGCCTCGTACTTTTCTCTGTAGGAAGATTTTTGACTGATGCATCAATTTTTTGCCATTTCTAATGATATTCAGATCTTTCTCTGGATTTAGTTTTACCAAGTTATATTTTTCTAGAATTTCTCCATTGTAAGTTTTCAAAATTACTGGCAAAAATTTGTTTGTGTTGTATTTTAATCTGTGTTTTATCTGTAGTTATGTCCAATTTCATTCTCAATATTGCTTCTCTTTGCCCTCTTGTTTTCTTGAGCAGATTTACTGGATGTTTGTCTAATTTATTAACCTGTCAAAAGACCAACTTTTGACTCTGTCTTCCTTATTGAATATTTATTTAATTGATTTTGATTTCCTACTTTATTATCTCTTACATTTATTTTATTTGCACATATTCAGTGATTCACTTTTCAACTCTCTAAATTGGATATATCACTCATTGACATTCGGGATTCCTTAAAAGAGTGTGAGGCTCAAGTATTTCCCTAAAGTGTTACTTTATTTGCATCTCACACATTTTAATGAAATACTTTCATTATCATTCACTACTAAGCATTTCTACATTTCCATTCTAATTTATTTGACTGATGAGAAACTTGAAAGTAGCTCTTTTACTTCCCAAGTATGTTGAGACCTTTACCTTTTCTTTTCCTTATTAACCTCTAATGTCATTGCACTGTGCTTGCATACCATGATCTGTGAGGTGTCAATATCACCTTCAGGGGCACACCCCCTATGACCTCACTTCTTTGCATTAAGCCCCGCCTCCTGAAGGTTCCACCACTTACCAAAAATGTCATGCTCTGGGGACCAAGCCTTAGCATCTGAGCCTTTGGGGGACATTTTATATCCAACTGTAATATCCCACATGGCTGATTTCTGTAAATGTCTTATATGTGTTTGAGATCAATGTGATTTTAAAATTGTTAGGTACAGAATTCTATATATGTTTATGAAACCAACTATTGTCTGTTTGTATCATTCGAATCTATATATTCAATAATTTTCTCCTGGTTGACTTACAGTGAGATAGAAGATTGATCATTTTCTCTCTATGTATCTACCAATGTTTTATTCAAATATTTAGGAGCAATTTATAGGTGTCAAAGAGGTTTAAAATTGTTACTTTTTATTGAACTGATTTAAAAAATCATTTCGTAGTAACTTTTTATCTAAAATGCTTTTTGTCTTAAAGTTTATTCTAACTGCTGTTAATATGGTGATCTCAGCTCTCCTTTGATTAGCATTTGCTTATACACATATGTTTTTGCTTTTCCAAATTTGTGCTTTTGGTGTTTAAGTTCGGAGGTGCCTCTCATAGAGCAGATATAGATTTTAAAAATCCATCTTGATAATGTTTAATTTCCATTTTTAGTTTAGTCGATTTATTTTTACTCCATTTATTTATTTGGACTTGTTTCTCTGCTGTCTTGAATTTCAAAATAATCTTGACAAGGGTCCTCATGTTTTCATTTTGTACTGGGTCCTGTGATCTTTTTTCCCCCCAATGCTGGGGATGGAATCCAGGGCAACCACTGAGCTACACCTCCTTCCCAATCCTGAACATTCTACAGCTGTCCCAGTATAAGGGAGCAGACTGGCTGCACAAAGGAGGACTGAACGAGCCCTGGGTGGTGAACATGAGTCAGCTCAATGTAGACTGGATATCTGACACCCCTGGACACTATCTTTACTACAGATGACCTAATTCTTTTCCTACGGTATGTGTTTTTTCAAGAGCTGAATTTATTGAACACTTACTATGAGATGAGCATCGTGTGTGTAGTAAGGCAGTTAATCTTCACAACAACACTAGGGGAAGGCCTATTATTTCCCCTAACTTAGAGCCAAAGAAACAGAAGCTCAGAAGTTATGCTACTTGTAGAAATTCAGCACCCGTCAATGGCAGGGCTCAGGTCCATCCCCAGTATGTCACACAGTGCCACTGTGGTGGTCAGGGCAGACTCCTACCCTTTCTGAACCATTGTTTGTTTCCTGACCTGGGTTTACCAAAATGATTATTCCTGACTAGTTTCCAAATGGCCTCAGTTGCCTCTTGACTCTATTGGCTGCATCTGCTTCTCCAAGTCCCTTCCTCTGTTTTTTTTGTTTTTTTTTTTGGTGTCAGGAGTGATAACATCAGAGCCCACAGTCCCAGCTTCTGTGCTTATCAGGAAGGTTGGAGACCTGTAGCCTGTGCATCCCCCACTGTGGCCCCTGCACCCTCACTTCACACCCAGAAACGCAACCCCCAGGAAGACTGAAAAATGGCACACACACACATGCACATACACACACACACACACACACACACACACACACACACTTATGCATGCATGCACACTGAATATGGTTCTTCCCTTCCTCAACTCACCCCTCTACCACTCCCCAAGGCTCAGGACTCATGCCCTCACCAACCCCCCAGCATGAATTACCATTGGCCTATCCTGTAGGTGGAATTATGTTTCAGCATCCAGTCAATCTCCACATTCCTCTTCCCACATAGCACCACACTAACCAGGAGGCTATTTCACTTCTGACGTTCTATGCTGGAGACTGGATCCTTAGACAGTAAACTCCAGGGGTAGGAAGTGTGCTTTCAGGTTCTTTGCAATCATTGTAGAAATGGGTACTACTACTGGTGCTTAGTAAATACTTACATGGGTGAATCTCGGATATGCAGAGCCTCCAACTAGGAAATCATAACAAGGCTGGTGCTGTCCAGGCAGCGTAAAGGAGCAGAGAGTTTTTCATAGTCACAAACTAAGCATGTGCCAGTGTGGCACAGTATTAAGGTGTGGACAGCACTGTTCTGGTCTATTGCATTACATACATTTTTATATAAATTAATAAGCCATGCATAAGCATTTCATAAGTTAATGCTCTTAACTACATGAACGTAACCATTTGTCCACATTTCACTCAACACATGTAAGAGTGATTTGTGGTGATGACTGTATTCTGGTCAGCTAACTTGGCAATACTCATCGGCTGTGTCTCTTTTTAGTCTCCTGTTCTCATTTGCACCTTTTAGTATTTTGAATGATTGTCTGCACTCCATGGACATCCTGCCTCAAAAGTGAGACTGGGTTTACTATAACATTTGCTGAAGGGGAATGTTCGTTCTCTCCATGAATATGCAAACTGCTTTAAACATTAGCATTATAGACACCTTTAAAAATAGGGCATTATTTTTAAATGTAATGGCATTTCTGTAGCTTCCAGCACAATTTTATTTTTTATCCATCTCAAGACTCCATTTTTATTCTAAATCTAAGGACAGGGATCAACTTTAACAACAACAACAAACAACAACAACAAAAAGTCACTTGGAGACCAAATATAAGTTGAGTCACATAAATGTCATTAGTTCAGACATTTCCTCTGAGGACTAGAGTTACAGAAGTGCAAATAGCAGTTTAATTAAGAATGAGGACAGTAAAATTGTACTCATTAAGAGGCAATAGATAATTAAAAATTGAGCTGCAGTTTCGTAGAATATTCAGGAAAGGGCAGAGAACAAAGGCAAAAGGAAGGACGTATAGGAACTGGCTGGATCAGTAGCAAGTACCAGCTGGGCTCAGGAATATGGATCGGGAAGGAGGCTTGGCCCCAGGAGGAAGGAGCTGGGACCAGAGGAGGGCTGCCTCTTCTCTCCTCTTTTCTGCCCCAATTTCAAATACTTCAAAGGCAACTATGGATTTGTATTCAAGGAGCAGAGTGAGAGGTCACTGGATGGAAAACTACTCAGAAGAGACAAGAGTATGGGGTTATTGCTGAAGGCACCAGGACTTAGATATCAAGGTTGGGATGAGGAACTAGATCAAATATCTAGAGGGAAGGAATCTCTCTAAACCGACTTAGTGGGATTCTTGCTCAAGCTCAGAGGAGCTGGACCACAAATTGGTCCAACAGGTGGACTTAGTTGCTGTGGGGAAAGGCTGAGGAGGGGTCAGGAGGAGGCAGGGAGATTGTGCCTGAGAGCACCGGGGTTCGCTCTCCTCCTGGTACCCCTTCACCCTCCTCCCCAGCCAGGACACCACCCCTACTCTTTTGGGAGAGGATCCAAGGTCTTTCCCCCAGGACCCACTCTCTGTTGTGAATAGGAGAGACTTCACCAACTCTCACAAGGGGAAACATGGTCATTTGACTGGGACACCTGCAGAGCTGGGGGAGGTCCAGGCTGGGTGTGCTGAGGTGAGCAGCTCAGACTGCAGCCTGGAGAGTGGGCTGGGGTGGTCTGAACAGCCTCCTGCAATGAAGTGCACTGTGGAGTTGCATGTGTCCACCCGAGGTGTGCTTGCCAACAGAAAGGATGGGTTTTCTCATATCCGACTACCAACTTCCCAGCCAAATCCTTGGCCCCACTGATGACTTCAAGGGCACCTTGCTAGTGTTGTGCTTGGAAACATAGAAGAGCTGTAAGTGGTCGAAATAAAGCCAGACTCCTGCTTCTTACCAGTAACATATTCAACTGCCTGTCCACTATGTGATGCATCAACTGTCTCGACTACCCTTCAACGGGGGAGGGAGATGCATATTGGATCTCTGTTTGTAATATACTGTCCACAATATCTTTGAGAAAGAGGAAGAACTTTGCTGGTCTTTCTAAAGACCACCTGATATGTGCTTGCCAATAGAAAGGATGGGTTTTTTCATATCCATCTATCAGCTTCCCAGCTGTCTCCTCAGCCCCCCTGATGACTGCAAAGAAACCTCGCTAGTGTTAAAAAAAACATATTTGGATGTACAGAGGAGCCAATAAGGCCAAGCTCCTATTTCTTACTAGTAATATATTGAACCACCTGTCCATTATGGGGTCCATCAACTGTCTTGTCTACCCTTCACCTGGGGAGAGGGATGCATATTGGATCTCTGTTTGTAATACACTGTTCACAGTACCTTTGAGAGAGAGGGGGGACTTTGCCGGCCTTTTTCAAGACCAAAGGTCAAAGAAATCTTGTCTGAAGTTACATCTCAGGCCAGCGAGAAGCTCCAGGGATCCTAGAAGTGCTGGTTTGTGCTGGTCTCTTCCACTCCTGCAGCTCCATGTGATGCTCTCCCTGACGCGGAGCCTCTCTGCCCTGTGCCTCCCTTTCCTGTTTGGAAGTGAAGAGCAGTTGGTCCCTCTGGGCTTCATTTGTGGCCCCAAGGGCCTCAGCAGTGACTGTTCGGCTGCTCCTCAGCTGTCCTTCTGAGCTTATCTCTCACCTCTAATTGATCCCTCTGCAGAGCCTGTGACTTTGGGAGGCACATGCTTGCTCTTTTCCTTGTAGGCAGAGGAATCCCAGCCCAAAGGCTGCAGGAACAGCCTGGAAGTCTGAACATGACAGTGCATTTTAAAGTTTACCTGCCAAGCCCTGGGTTTCCTGCACCAATCCCCCTATCTTCCCAGTGCAGTCACAAAGAATGGTCCAGATACCTGACCGTGTGCAAACAGGGTCTATTTTAGCGGGACTTGCCATGTGCTGACTGGGCTTATACGCTCTCTGAGCTCAGATGGGCTCTTTATCCTGGAGTAGAAGCACAGCATTGAAAACACGTTTTTAGTTCAATCACTGTGATGGACAGGTATCTGCAGCTCAGATTTAAGTTGAGCAAAATGTTTACAAGGACAGAGTTCAAAACCAAGGAAGTAGGCTGATAGAGGCAGACATGAGGTACATTTTGTTTTCTATTTTATTTTTACAAATGCTCGCAGGCTCCTGACACTTCCTGGGGTCCTTATCGGTGCTAGGTGAGGTTCATGTTTGTGCTTGGGGTGATTGAACAGCCTGCAGCTCCAGCACTGCGCTGGAGTTCTGCAAGGAAGTACAGGAGAGATGCATGCCCCATGAAACCAGAGCGGGCCTCGTAGAGGGCAGGCATGTGTCAGCTTTGACAAATGTCTGGGCTCTGCCCAAGGGACTGGGGAAGAATCTGCAGGAGCCCATGAGGCTGGGAGCAAAGGCCACCTCTGCCCAGAAGCCTGCCACCTACCACACAAACAGATCAAGACGTGGCCGGTGACAGTGCTAGCGTGTCCTCAGACCCAGGCATGCCTGAGTATTTCTTAGCGTGGGGCCACCTTCAATCGCAGTCACCGCTGGGTGTGCTTTGTGCACACAGAAGTCAGTCCCACGTGACACCTTGAGTGTGGGCTCTGTGAAAGTTGTCATTAGCATGATGGAGTTGCTTATGTCAAACTTGAACAAAATGGAGCTAGGAGACCCTGAAGGAAGGGTCTCCCCACTTTATGCCTATGATGAGGACTAGTACAAGGACTCACTGGTAGCACAAAACATTCCAGATGAGTTGCTTCTGAGACAACGTCTCCCCAGTTACCAATGGGTAATCACTAACACCTGTAAGAAGCCTCTGTAGCCAATGAAGTTTATTTAAAAATAATCTTTGTAGCTGGGCGTGGTGGTGCACGCCTGTAATACAGGAGGATCGCATATTTGAGGTCAGCCTCAGCAACTTAGCAAGGCTCTCAGCAACTTAGCAAGGCTCTCAGCAATTTAGTGAGGCCCTATTTCCAAATAAAAAATAAAAAGGCCTGGGGATGGAAATGAGAGGTAGAATGCTTCTGGGTTCAATCCCAAGCACCCCCCCAAAAAATATAAATCTTTGTAGACTTCTTCTTAGCCTTAAAAGCGTCCCCTTTCCCCAGGCTTTTTGGATGTGCTTAGGCTGATCACAGAATGTATGTTCCAGATTACAATCCTTTGCTATTCCCAAATAAACTCCTTGTTTTAGCTTTAGTTTCTTCACCTCCCAATTTTAGTTCCATAGCACAATATCTCTCACTGTCACACAACTTTGCTACAGAACAGAAATCTGTTGGTTCCTCCACCCACCAAGCTGCCCTCCCATGCTTGGTTCTTGTCACCTGCACCTCAGAGGTAACAAGGACCAGGTCTGAACTGCCCCGGGTTCATGGTCCTCAAGTCTAGAAGCAGCAGGTGCCTGTGACTTCCCTGGATCTTTGTAACTGCCCTACTCAAAATGACAGAGGGGCTTTACCTGGAACCTGCTGGAACGGTGAGCAGAGTTGTGTGGGAGTGGGGTTGTATGTGGGCGCCTGTGCATTTTCCTGGGAAGCAGGTCCATGGTTGTCAATAGATTCTCCAAGAAGGCCTTGACCCCTTCTCTCAGGCTGCCCTACCTGTAGCTGCTGACTGCATGTCGTGGGTGCACAGACCTGTAGGATACAAATCAGTACCCTCCCCCAAGATGTCCATGTCCTGGTGCCTGGAAACCAAATGAGACTTACATTGTAAAGGGGAGTCGAGACGAAACTAAAGTGGTAATGAGCTGAGCTTAAGACAGAAAGGTTTTCCTGAATTATCCCATTGTGTGTGATGTAATTGAAAGCATGTTTACACGTGCCAGCTGGAGGCCCAGGGGGACAGGGAGGTGCCTTGTGAAGAGGATGGGGCTGCTGCTGGCTCTGAAGGTGGAGGAACTGCCGCCAGCCAAGGAGTGTGGGCCTCTGCTCGAAGCTGGGAAACACTAGGAAAGGAATTTCCCTGCAACCTCCAGAAGGAGAGGAGCCCTGCTAGTGATTTAGCCGCCGAGCGCTGTGTTGGACTTTGGCCTCCAGAACTGTCAGAGAATATATTTGCAACTTTGCTTTGCTTTCTTTCATTCATTCTTTTTGTGTGTGTGTGGCACTGGGGTTTGAATTCAGGGACATTCTACCTCCAAGCTCTACCCCTAGTTCTCTTCATTTTGTTTTAATTTTTAAAACAGGATCTTACTAAGTTATTGAGGCTGTCCTCAAACCTGAGATTCTCCTGTCTCAGCTTCCCAACTACTGGGATTAGCTGGACGTGGTGGTGCATGTCTGTAATCCCAGTACTTAGTACTTGGGAGGCTGAGACAAGAGGATCACAGGTTTGAGGACAGCCTCGGCAACATAGTGAGACTGTTGGCAACCTAGCAAGACCCTGTTTCCAATAAAAACATAAAAAGGGCTGGGGGTGTAGCTTGGAGGTAGAATGCCTCTGGGTTCAATCCCCAGTACACACACACACACACACACACACACACACTGGAATTACAGGCATGTGCCACCACATGCAGACTGCATTTGCATTTTTAAAGCCACTGAGTTGTGCCAATTTATTACCATAGCTACACAAAACAACTATAGAATAAAAGTTCTAATTTTATTTAATTTTATCTGGTGTAATGCAGGGCCCCTGTGTCACTAGTGGCTCCTTCAAGGTGGAGCCTGGCGAGGGCTGCAGCGTGATGTGGGCAGGCACAGCTGATGATTTGACCAGTAATCAGACCTCTGAGATTGACTTCTACGAGACCCAGAGCCCACTTCACTGCATTTCTCTGTGCCATTTCATGCGCCATCCCTCTCTACCAGGTGATCTGTCCTGCTGTCAGGGCAGAGGACACTGGACAGACTGAGTTACAGAGGGCCATAGAGGGAGCCTGGAAGCCTGTGGTTGGCGTTGTCATCTCCTGCCTGCCTTTGTTCAAGCCCATCTAGGTCCACAGTCAGCACTGGCCAATGCCACTAACAGGCCATCGCAGCTGATGCGAGCCAGGGGCATCATTCTCTGGGATACAGAAGGGCATTGCACATGCAGCAGACAAGCAAAAGGTTTAAGGAATGACTTCAAAGGTGCAAATGAGACTGAAGGGGGCCATGGGCAAGGGGTGGCTGTCCTCGAAGCCATCGGAAGAGAAATGAAACCGAACAGAAGCAAATAAAACAGAGGAGAGAATGGGTAGAAAAGCAGGCAGCACTTTATTACAGTAAGCAAGCAGGTGGTCAGGAAGACATGCTAGCATGAGCTCCCTGGTTCCATCTGAGAAGTCAAATCCGAGGACTCTGAGCACTGCGGCTTATGTGGGTACAGAGAGCAGAGGAGTCCTCGTCGCCTCTCCAACTGACTGTTCTAAATAATTACCTGCTAAGTCCAGACAAAAAGACCAACTTGTTTTCTCTTTCCATTAGAATGTTTTTAAGTAAAAATACCTTAATTCTCCTGGATATAGGTCATATTAAATCTTTTCAACAAAATGCTTTCTTTACCTTATGAAAGCAATTGCTAAAAAGCTCATTGGACAAAATATATAGCATAGAGGAAAAAATACAGAAGAAAATATAAACAATCATAGACAGGAAATAATCATCATTAATACTTTCCTGCAACAATTATTCCTATTCAGGATAGATATTTAGGAAAGTAGTGTTGTGGCCTGCATTGCCCTGTGGCTGGGTCAAGAAGGGCTGTGCAGCCTGTGCTCAACAGTCAGACTCATGTTTAAACAATGGAGAGTCCCTGCAGATGCAAAACGTGGACCAGTGCTTGGGTGCTGCTCAGGAAAGTTCCCTGTGGCTTCAGGAACACATGGTGACCTGGGCAGGAAGAGGCTGGTGGGAGGTGAGGGAGTCAGAGAAGCATAGAGAAGGTGGATGAGGGCTTTGTCAGGGAACAATCCAAGAGTCAGTGATCTGCTGAATGTGTGGCATGCGTGGAGAACAAGGAGAAGCATCCCCTTGTTTCATATGATAAATGATGTTGTGCGGTAAGTATCCTCAGAGAGGCATTTTCTAATGCAGCTCCTTCTTACTTCCTCAAGAAAATTCTTGAGGGTGCTTGTTGGGGTCAAGGGGATAGTTGAGCTCTGGGGATAGTAAACCCCACACATCTTCCATCCCACCCCACTTCAGAGCCAAGAGAGAGAGACAGAGCCAAGAAGACAAAGAGGTCCCAGTGCAGGCTCATTCCCCAGAGGGCCGGGGAGAGGGGTTTGTGTACACAGGTCAAGGCTTCCCAGCAGTGGATCCTGGAGTTAGACAGACCTACCTGCTCATGGGGATGCCCCGCCTGCATTGATCTAGGGTCTGTGGGAGCAGAAGAGTACATGAGCTTCCTCTGCACATCCTTTCTCCAAGAGAATGTGGGGGAGGGCCACACTATGCTCACACCACATTTAGCCACATCACATCTGCTATGGGTAAAGGTGCGAAGTGGATGGTAGGTCAGGAGAGTTCAGAGTCCTGGTGGAAACTAGAGCAGGGGTGTGGGGGGAGTGCTTCCCCACTAAAGACCAAGAACTCAGTGAGTACTGTCAATCTGGCATCTTTACAGGCAACGGAAAGCCTCCTGAGCTAGATGTGGGACTAAAAGGAATGTGTCCAAAGAATTCCAAAGAATGGAAGAAGAAAACTAGCAGCTCTACAGTGGGAAAGCCTACACGATGTCACCTGCCTCTGTGGCCAATGTGGACATGACCAGTGATGTCATGTGGACATCATGGACTTGACGGGAAGCGATGAGAAGGGCATTTCACCCTGTGGTGTCCTTTCCAGAAATCCCTCCCCCAATCCCATCATGACCAAACATACTAGGACAGTCTACAAAGTACCCGATCAGTATCCTGCACACCATCAGGCCATGGATGATAGCAAAGGCTAAGAAAAGGTCTTTGGAGACATGACGGGTTAATGCAGTTTGGAGGATCCACTGGGATCCTGACACAGAAAAAGGACATTATTGGAAAAGCAGGTGAATTCCCCTGATGTCTGGAATTAGTTAATAATAATGTAGTAGTGTTGATTTTTTTGTCTTTATAAACATACCACAGTAACGTAAAATGCTAACAGTCATGACAGCTGGGTGAGGGGGGCACCCGGACTCTTGCACACTTTACAACTTTTCAGTCAATCTAAAGGTATTCCAAATTAAAAGGCTTAATTGATTTTAAGAACATTCAGTATTTAAAATACATAGCATAAAGTCCACAATACTGTAAGTGCTCAATAAACCTTAGCTGTTCTTAGAACAAATCTTAGAGGAATAAATACTACAGCCCCACTTGGGCTTGGTTACTGGCTTTCTCTAATTTGAGTTGGAGGCATGCTGGGCCCTGCTGTGGAAGGTCTCCAGGCTATACTGAGGTGTGTGTGAAGAGGGCGTTCTGAGAGGTTTGAGGAGAGGTGCCACATATTTACATTTCAGAATGATGGTTCTAGTGCCAGCAGAGAGATGGGAATCAAGGTCAGGGATCTAAGACCATTGCAGTAAAGTATTATGAACATCTATTCTAAAGCAGTAACCATGACATCAAGATAGAAAAGGGAAAATCGGTGGGAGGCAGCTGCAAGAAGAAGCAAAAGAATTTGAAAAGCAGCCACTGTGGGAGAAGGAGGCAAAGGGACCTGTATGTCAGGTCCACAGCCCAGTTGAGCCAGGGCAGTGGGATAGGTTGCTGAGAGACCAAAGAAAATATCTGGAGGTGGTGTATAAAGCATAAGGCTTTGTTGAGAAATGCTTCAGGAGAAGGTCTAGCGATGATAGGAGAGACAGCTCCTCCATCTCTCACTGTGCTCTGCCAAGTGGTGCCTCTTCTCCCTCATGGCGTTTGTCCAGCTGTGGTTGGCTGGACGAGTGACATATTGTTTCCACAGTGACCTCAGTTCTGCACAACTCACCGATGACAGAGGAGGTCTTATATGTTCGGTCACAGAAGCAGTGACATCATCATCATTATTTTGTTTAGTTATCTTAGTGTGACCAGCAACCCAAGGAGCAACTGCCTGGTATATGTGCAAAAAGCAACTTTCTATAGAGAAGATGTGTTTTTTCTGTTTCCCAGGGTAAGAAAGCCAGTGTCCTTCAAGATAATATGTATCTGTCCATTCTGACTTACTTTCATTAATTGCTTATCTTGGCTAGGTTTTGGGGGACAGGAAGGTAGCATTCAGGGACATTCTGTTTTACTGTCCCCCTTTTGTTTAAGGATGATCCCCTAGGCAATCGTCCACCTCATACACTTGAGTGGAGGTTGGAACCACTAACCTGGGGGAGAGAAAAGCCACAGCCACACGGAGGCAGGAATGGGATTTGGTGTTGTCGGTGTCAGGGAATATTCTCAAGAAAGGCTCTGTGTTGGGGGAATAGATGCTCCTTTATAAAAGGTAAAATAATAGGGAGCCCAAGCCTGAAAGATGGGGAAAAAGACATCTGAAGGGTGGCAGGAGAATGGAGACAGAAGGTGAAGTAAGAAAGCTGTGCTGGAGGGTGAGGCTGGGAATGGG
Organism: Glis glis; assembly: GCA_004027185.1. Lineage (NCBI taxonomy): Eukaryota > Metazoa > Chordata > Mammalia > Rodentia > Gliridae > Glis > Glis glis. The sequence goes on from PVJS01009028.1 coordinate 33,357, forward strand.
GAGAGCGGGACTGGGGATGCCGAGCTAGCTAACCCTGCATGGACGAGGGTCCTCCTGCAGACGTGCACAGCAGTAGACGACTGACTCTGTGACCCCGGAGTCGTTTCTAAGACTCAGACAAGGACACTCTCATCCGGAGTCAGTTCTGTTTGTGTATCGCTTCCCAGATGAGAGAAGATAGGATGGGTGACTGACTGCCACCAGTAGGGCAGAACACTCTTCATCTGAGACTGTTTTATTCCCATGTGTTTCCCTTAATCTGACACCAGAAGGTGCAAAGCCTGCCTGCTTGTTCCCACGGCTGTATTTTCACAGGTCCTCCAAGGTCCTAGAATTAAATCCTGTCATCCAGGTACGATCATTGCCAGGCTTCTAAGATGTTGGCAAAACTAATATGGGGAGGAAGATGCCCAGGATGGCAGGATGGCCCCTGCCTGGAGGCAGCCCTGCAGTGGCCAGCAGGGGAGTGGGAGGCGCAGATGCAGCAGGACTGATGATGAGGTTGTCACTGGTGCCCAGAGGTCCAGCGTACACTCAAGGCCTGGATTAAAGGTCGGGATGTAAGGCGAGGCTGGCAGGATTTGGCATCCTCTGGTGGGTGGGGCTCTAGCGAAAGCCTCTAGCCCCAGAGTTTCCTTAGGGCCCAGGAGAACAGTAAGCTGACTGTTGAACTCCAGATCTGGGCCAGGAGAAGAATGAGCACTTGGACGACCCTCAGTGTCACTTCTGAACAAACCTGAGTAGCCGACAACCCCGTTGAAGCCTGCAGGACCTAAATTAGCACTGAGGCTGAGTCTGCTGATGGATTATGCCTATGTCCAGGATCTACTCTGGAAACGGGAAGGGAGGAGGGCTCAGCCTGCCGTGGGACCCAGCTGTGAGGAGGGACCTGCAGGGCTGACAGTAAGGAATTTCCAAATCAATGGCCATGACAGCACTGCATTCAGGGGCTGCTGTTGCTCAGCTATTTTGTCCGTCATTACGCTGAGCTGAGACTGCCGCAGTCCACTGCGCACCATGATGGCCGGCCGAGAAGCCCTCTCAGTCAAGTGCTGGTTTTGGGCATGGACTTTGCCACTGTGCTGCAGGTCGGACCCAGCAGTTCAACTTGCATTTGCCTGAGTGTAACCAACAGGGTTCCAGGAAGCTAATGGAAGCCAGCAGGCGTCACCCAGGGCAGCGTTCGGCCTACTTAGTCCCATTTAAGTGCGTCTGTGCTTTTCAATGCACTGTATCAACAAGGAGATGGGAAGTTCTCCATGTTTAAATTACTGAATACATCTTTTTTTCTTGTGTTTTCAGACATGAGGTCTTTCTCTGACTGCTGTCTGTGGATTTCATCTCAAATCATCTGCTGTTGTAACTGTGGCGCTCTTACAATGGGAAGAGTCTATAGAACTGCAAGGAATTTCTGCGCCTCTTTTCAAGTGTAAATTTAGAAAAACCTGATTTAGGGCTATTACAGTTGCATAAGTATTCAGTCTAATTCACCTTCAATAAAGGATTCAGATAAAGTTGTTAAATGAACTCAACCAGAGCAGAATGATCCAAAAGAAAAAATCCAAACAAATAACAGCAAAACATCTCTTTCTGAGCACTCCACATAAAGGCTGAACACACAGCTTGAAGGCAAGGGGCAAAGTGCCTTGTTTTTCTTCTGCCTAATTGCATGCAGCATCCTGTGTCTGAATCCCCGTGGGACTGCAGAGAACTGGAAATACAAATGCACCTCCCCGTGCAAGCATCGGTAGAACAACCAGACGCCGTTAGCCTAACATCTGTATCCAGAGGCTGCAGTGCCCAGAGTCCAGCCGGGAGAAATGCAGGAACTATGCTTTGTTTCTTCTCTGCTGACTGCAAAGCTGCAAGAAGGATGCTGCCAGCTTCTGAAGACACAGCCTTGACAGACAGTGGCAGCAGAGAGGACCAGACATGCCGTTGTCCTGTCTTGTGTGTTGACCCTCTCACCGACAATTCTGCTGTACTGAAGGCTAGGGCACTTCCCTTGAGCCCCTGCAAAATACACCACCCTGAGCCCCCAAATCTGCCTTCAACTTTGTTTCCTCCTTCCAGGAGGTAGAAGTAGGGTGAGCCTTTCGTGTCACCCTTGGGCTAGTTTGAATAATTGCTCTCATTCCACTGCATAAAGGTTCTTTCTGTATCTATCCTTCCTCAGTGATTCTCCACATGACTCAGCCATAGGCACCAGGTGTAGTTGGATTGCTTGCCATTCATAAGTGGACCCTGAAGTTATTTCTTGTCATGCATGATGAAACACCATGGTTCCTGCTTAGATGTTCACGTGTGCCCAGGCAAACTACACTGACCCCATTTGCAGCCCAGGCTCTGGGGCATGGGTCTCAGGAGGAAAGCAGGGATCAGCAGAGGAGGCTGGTGAAAGTTATTGGGGAATCTGAGAGATCCTCCAATACTTGGGACATGGACAGACAGCAACGGGAGGAGGCCAGACACTTAGAGAACCCAGAGTACAAACCTCCTCCAGGATAAAAAGGGCCCAGGTTCCCCCCTCAGTTTCCTTCAAGGAACTTTTCAGTCTTCTAGATAATGAGGAAAGGCAACAGGTGGACCAGGTAGCTGTGTTAGAACCAGTTCACTTGTCCCTCCTGTCTCCAGGTTCCCTACTCCCTGCTTCTTGGCTGATCAAACAGAAACCATAGAATACAGCCAAATGCATCTCTTCATGCAGTAGAGGGCCAGGCTGACTTCTGCCCTCCTCCCCTAGAGAAGGTACTCCACTTGAGGGAGACTGAGAAGCTTCCAGTTGGGGGAGGTCAGGTATAAGGGGTCCCCGTTCAGCACATCAGCCCATGGCCCTGCCATCAATTCATTCACATGCTCCCTCGCTGTCTCTTTGTGCACTCCCCAGAAGGATCAGTTATCACTTTCTCCTAATCTGAAGAAAATTGCAGAGGACTAAGGAAGTGATGAGACTGCCCAGGTCCACTGGTCAGTAGACACATTGAATAAAAGCCAAATGAGCAGCCATCCTCTCAAGTCCATACAGTGTTTACAAGTTTACAATGTTTACAGCAGCAAGAGGTACTGAAACTACTTCTTGGGATTTGGGCCTATGGTAAGAAGCTCTGAACAACAATCAAGTATTCCAACATACAGTCTTGGTGTTCATTAATTAATAAAATGTTGTCAGTTGAGATTGAATCAGCATGTTTACTTTTTTAGAAATATTTTTTTTCTTCCTGAGCCAGGTGGTAATATATGCCTATAATCCCAGGATTGGGAGTCTGAGACAGGAGGATAGAGGGTTTGAGGCCAGCTTCAGCAACTTAACAAGAACTTCAGCAATTTAAGAATATCCTGTTTCAAAAACAAATAAGCAAACAAAAAACAAAAAAGAAGAAAGACTGGAGGTGAAGATCAGAGGCAGAATTCCACTGGGTTCAATCCCCAGTACCAAAAAAAAGAATTTTCTGTATTTTCCCTGGATGTATGTGTGTACACACACACACACACATACACACACACACACAAACACAAACATGGATATACATACATATATAACATATATATCATGGATATGCATTGATGTTTAATCAGGAAAGTACTACTTTGTTAAAATAACTCCCCCTGGACCCTGGTGGACCCCTGCGCCCTGCCTCGGCCAGCTGTGCTGTCTTGCGCGACCCGGGCGACGCCCCCCCACCCCCCGTGCATCGCTTTGGCCAGCCTCGCCATACAGCGCTACCCGGGCGGCCCTTTGCACCCTGCCCCCAACTCCAACACCACCACCTGAGACCCAGGAGGCCATAGGCGCCCCACCTCGGACCCCCACACCCTTCGGCGCTACTACCCGAGACTTAGAGCCTACACCTCTCTCCCCTGCACGGGAGCCTCTGTGCTGCACTTTAGAGCCCGGATACCCTCCAGTGCTGCCATCAGAGACCCGTGCAACCCTCCACGCCACCTCAGAGACAAGGCATGCTCCAGTGTTGCCACCCGAGATCCAGGAGCCAGTGCACTTCCCTGGTGCCCAAGCGCCATCCTCTGCCCTGTGCCTTAGTACCCCTGCACCCTCAGGTGCCGCCACCTGATACCCGGAGTCCGCACTCCCATCGGGCCCACGCGAGACACTCAAGCCACGCATCAGAGCCAGGGCAACCTCCAGCGACACCTCCTGAGACCCGGAGCACATATGCATCCTGTGGGGCCTGGGCAACCCTCAGCACCTGCGCCTCGGAGACCCAGCATCTTCCGACACTGTCACCCACACCTTGGAGCCCACATCCAACACCGTGCCTCAAATGTGCCAACACCTCATGTGCCAACACCCCAGCTCTGGAACCTGTGTGCCCCGCCACACACACACACACACACACACACACACACACACACCGTGCCACGATCAACCAGATGGGAGGGAACCACAGCCTGCACTGTACTGACCCAATTGGGTTTACAGGGACCATCAAGAGGTCTTATACATAGAAAGGAAGAAGATGCAGAGGCAATAGAAGCACAAAATTGAAAACACAGAAAATATGAAAATGAAGAACAGTGAGGAAACAAGAAACACAATGCATCAAGTGAGATTACAGATACTGACCTACAGGAAATGCAAGATGGAGAATTCAGAATTTTGATCTTCAGAATGATGAAAGGCCTGAAAGAAAGCATAGAGGAGATGAAGGAGGAAGTTGAGGCTTTAAGAAAGAATCAGAAAGAAATACTGAACGAAATGAAGGAGTCAATAAATGAATTAACGACTGTAATAGAAACCAACTCTAGTGGGCTCAACCACATGGAAAACAGGGTATCACTTCTGGAAGACAGTTCATTCAAAACTGAAAACACAGTCAACGATATACAGAGGTTATTGCAACAACACACCTGGCCATCCAAGAAATACAGAACAATACAAGACGTCCTAATCAAAGAATAAAAGGCATCGAACAGAGTTTACAAGCACAGACCAAGGGTATAAGAAACCTCTTCAGAGAAATAATTTCAGAGAACTTTCCAAATATAGAAAAGGATTTGGACATTCACATACAGGAGACATATGGAACACCGTTAATACAGGACCAAAGAAGGACCTCCCCACACCATGTAATAATTAAAATGTCTAATATAGAGGTCAAAGAAAGAATCCTAAAAGCAGCAAGAGCAAAAGAACAGGTGAGCCAGGCGTGGTGGCACATGCTTGTAATCCCAGTACTTTGGGAGGCGGAGACCGGAGGATCTGGGTTTGAGGCCTGCCTCAGCTCGCTCTCTCTCTCTCTCTCTCTCTCTTCCTGTTTCTCTCTCTCTCTGTACTTAGTGATGCCCTCCGCAACTTTCTGAGACCCGGTTTCAAAATAAAGTATAAAAAATAGGACCGGGGGTGTAGCGCGGAGGTAGAATGCCCCTGGGTTCAATCCCCGGTGCCGCAAAAAAAAAAAAAAGAACAGGTTACATACAGGGGCAAAAAAATAAAAATCACTCCAGACTTCTCAACCCAAGTCAGGAATGCCAGGAGGGATTAGTATGAAGTACTCTGGACTCGGGAAGCAAACAACTTCCAACCAAGACTGATATATCCAGCAAAGCTATCATTTAAAATTGATGGAGAAATAAAAATGTTCCATGATAAACAAACACTTAAAGAATCCAAGCCAACACTGGAGAAAATCCTAAAAGAAAGAAATCACAAAGAAGGAAAAACAAGCAATTATCAGAACCACAGGAAAGGTGAACTCCACCAGGTAGGCAACTAAACAAGGAGATTTGTCACTACAGCAAACAGAAAATAGAACTCAAAATGATAGGAAACAAAAATCATATCTCAATAATAACATTGAATGTCAAAATACTCAACTCCCCAATCAAAAGACATAGACTGGCAATGTGGATTAAAAAGCATAACCCAACTGTATGCTGCTTACAAGAAACTCACCTTCTACCCAAAGATACTCATACACTAAAGGCAAAAGGATGGAAAAAGATACACCATGCAAAAGGAGATCGAAAACAAGCAGGGGTAGCAACGCTTATATCTGACAAAAGAGACTTTAAGCTAAAACACATCAGAAGAGACAAAGCGGGTGACTTCTTACTAATAAAAGGAACAATCCAACAAGAAGATATAATAATAGTAAACATGTACACCCCAAATGTGGGCGCACCCACATTCATAAAACAAAGCCTTCAGGACATCAGGTCCCAAATAGACCCAAACACAATAATATCGGGAGACTTCAACACACCACTTACACCACTACATTGATCCTCCAGACAAAAGATGAATAAAGATTGTTCATACCTAAAGAAAACCATAGACCAAATGGATCTAATAGACACATACAGATTATTTCAACCAGCAACACCTGAATACACATTTTTTTCTCAGCAGCCCATGGAACATTCTCCAAAATAGACCACATACTGGGTCACAAAGCAAGCACCAGGAAGTTGAAAAGATGAGATATAATTCCCTCCATTTTCTCAAATCACAATGGAATAAAACTGGAAATTAACAACAGGAGGACCAAAAGTAATCACATAAGTACATGGAGACTAAATGATACACTTCTGAATGAGGAATGGATCAGAAAAGAAATAGGGGATAAATAAAAAAATTCCTGGAATTAAATGAAAATAGAGACATGACATACCAAAATCTATGGGACACTTTGAAGGCAGTGTTAAGAGGAAAATTTATAGCACTGAGTACCCACATAAGAAAAACAGAAGACATCCAAATAAATAACCTAATGACACACCTTAAGGATCTTGAAAAACAGGAACAGTCGAATCCCAAAGCCAGCAGGAGGCAGGAGATAACTAAAATCAGAGAAGAAATTAATGAAATAGAGACTAAAAAAATACAAACAATCAACAAAACAAGAAGCTGGTTCTTTGAGAAGATTAACAAAATTGACAAACCACTAGCTAACCTAATCAAAGGAAGGAGAGAATCACCCGAAATTACCAAAATCAGAAAGGAAAAATGGGACATCACCACATAGTGGAGAAATCCAGAGGATCATATGAAACTACTTCGAAAACTTATATTCCAATAAAATGGAAAACATGGAAGAAATCGAAAGATTTCTAGACACATATAACCTACCTAAATTGAACTAAGAGGATATAGAAAACCGGAATCAACCAATAGCAAGCACAGAGATAGAAACAACAATAAAAAGTCTTCCATCAAAGAAAAGCCCAGGTCCAGATGGTTTTCCAGCTGAATTTTACAAAACATTTACAGAAGATCTAAAACCAATACTTCACAACCTATTCCATGAAATTGAAAGAAATGGAATTCTTCCAAATTCCTTTTATGTGGCCAACATCACATTAATACCAGAGCTAAATAATGATACCTCAAGAAAAGAGAATTACAGACCAATATCATTAATTAACATAGACGCAAAAATTCTAAATAAAATACTAGCCATGCGCATTCAAACCCATATTGAGAAAATCGTACACCATGACCAAGTTGGTTTCATCCCAGGCAAGCAAGACTGGTTCAACATACGCAAAACAATACACATTATTCACCATATAAATCGAACTAAAAACAAGAATCACATGATCATTTCAATAGATGCAGAAAAAGCATTTGACAAAATTCAGCACCCATTCATGTTAAGAATTCTACAGAAAATCGGAATAGAAGGAACATAGCTCAACATCATAAGTCAATATATAAGAAACCCAAAGCCAACATCATAGTGAATGGGGGAAAATTGCTAGAATTCCCCTTAAAAACAGGAACAAGACAAGGATGCCCACTATCGCCACTCTTTTTCAATATAGTCCTTGAAAGTCTTGCCTGAACAATAAGACAAGAGAAGGATATCAAAGAATTCAAATAGGAAAAGAAGAATTAAAATTATCTTTGTTTGCAGATGATATGATCCTATATCTAGAAGACCCAGAGAACTCAACCAAAAATCTACTAGAGCTGATTAGCAAAATCAGCAACGTAGCAGGATACAGGATCAACCTAAAAAGAATCAGTAGCATTCATATATGCCAACCATGAATCCACTGAGAAAGAAACCCAGAAAACAATTCCATTCACAATAACTTAAAAACCAATCAAATACCTAGGAATAAACTTAACCAAAGAGGTAAATGTCCTCTACAATGAAAACTATAGAACACTGAAGAAAGAAATCGAAGATCTTAAAAGATGGAAAGGTCTCCCCTGCTCTTGGATAGGCAGAATAAATATCAAAATGGCCATTCTTGCAAAAATGATCCACACAGTCAATACAATCCCTATCAAAATACCAACATCATTTTTCACAGATCTAGAAAAATTAGTCATTAATTTTATATGGAGAAACAAAAGACCCAGAATAGCCAAAGCAATTCTCAGCAATAAGAACCATGCAGGGGGCTAACAATTTCTAACTTCAAACTCTACTACAGAGCTATAGTAAAAAAATCAGCATGGTATTGGCCCCAAAACAGACACATAGACCAGTGGAACAGAATAGAAGATACAGAAACAAGTTCACAAACTTATAGCCAATTGATTTTCGACAAAAGTCCTAAACACATATGTTGGAGAAAGGACAGTCTTTTCAACAAATGGTGCTGGGAAAACTGGTTATCTACCTGTAGAAAAATGGAACTAAATCCTTACCTCTCATCTTACACAAGAGTCAACTTGAGATGGATCAAAGACCTGGAAGTTAGACCAGAGTCTGTGAAATTATTAGAAGAAGGCATAGGTTCAACATTCCAACATATAGGCACAGATAGAAGCTTCCTCAACAAGACCTCCAAAGCACAGGATATTAAAACAAGAATTAATAAGTGGGATAGCATTAAACTACAAAGCTTCTGCTCATCAAAGGAAACCATCAAGAGCCTAAAGAGTAAGCCTACAGAATGGGAGAAGATCTTTTCAAGCTATCCCTCTGACAGAGGTCCAATATCTAGGATATACAAAGAACTTAAAAGACTTTACACAAAGACAACAAATAATCAAATCAAGAAGTGGGCAACTGAAATGAATAGACACTCCACAAAAGAAGAGATACAAATGGCCAATAGATACATGAAAAAAATGTTCAACATCATTAACAGTCAGAGAGATGCAAATCAAAACTATTCTAAGATTTCGTCTAACCCCAATTAGAATGGCAATCATTAAGAAGTCAAACAACAACAAATGTTGGCAAGGATGTGGGGAAATTGGGACTCTTCTACACTGTTGGTGGGATTGCAAACTAGTTCCACCACTACGCAGATTAGTGTGGAGATTCCTCAGAAAACTGGGAATGGATCCAACATATGATCTGGCTATATCACCTCTGGGTATCATACCAAAGGGATTGAAACTAGAAAACTACAGTGATATATGCATACCCATGTTCATAGCAGCACAATTCACAGTGGCCAAATTATGGAATCAACCTAGGTGTCTATCAACAGATGAGTGGGTTACAAAATTGTGGGAAATACACACAATGAAATTCTACTCAGCAATAAAGAAGAACAAAAATAACATCATTTGCAAGAAAATGGAAGGATCTAGAGAATATTATGTTGAGATCAGCCAATCACAAAAAAAGAAGGGACATATGTTTTCATTAATATGTGCAACCTAGGGAGTAGTGGGGACACACAAGGGACTCTGGCTGATAATGGAGAACCCTCAGTGAGGCAAGGGAAGTGGTACAAGGAAATGGGAAGGGAAGAAAGAAGTGCATCAGTGGAATTACTATCATACACAATGTGTACATGTGTGAATATATCAACATCATTCTCTGTACTTCATATGGGTAGGGGGAGGCGGGGGGGATACTAAGAGCTGTGTGCATGTATGTTAACATCAAATAGATATTCATTGTGATGCGAGATTCCAATGCACCAATAAAAGCATGTTAAAAAAAGGCATAGAGGTGTAGTTCAGAGGTAGAGTGCCCCTGAGTTCAATCCCCAGTACCACCAGAAGAAAAAAAGGAGACTAGGTGACTTTAGTGATGCCAGGGTGGGGTTGAGGACTGTGGTCTGTTACTGGGGTCACAGGTACAAGGAAGCTGAAAGAGTAGGCTAAAAAAAACTCCCCCTGAAATTTGACAACATTGACAAAAAAGCTTTGAAATATATGCATGTTTGACCAATCAAATATTCCCTCTTTCAGTGAAAAATAAATTTTTAAGAATTCATACCAGAAAGTATGAATTCTTGTATGAATTATATATACAATTATATACACAAAAATTATATGAATTATATACACAAAAATATTTATTATAGTATTCTTAAAAATAGAAATTAGAAACAAGGAATAGGTCTAACAAGACACTGGTTAAAATAAATAGTAGTTCATCATGAACTCATTAAAAACCACATTGCAGGAGAACACAGCCATATGGTCAAATGTTTAGCATAGCTTATTAAGTTAAAATATTGGGTTTCATAACTCTATGTACCTTGCAAACTGAAATTTGTAGGAAAAATGCATATGCAACTAAAAAAGAGTGTATTATATATAGAACTTCTACAGAGTTATTATTTGAAATGGTTAAATTATTATTTTCATTTTTCTTTCTTGTACTTAATTAATTTCCTCCAGTCTATAATATGCATGCATTAAATTCAGTCAGCAAAGAATAATATATATTATGCAGAAAGTAAACATCTTTTGTATAATATTTATTGATGGTTAACAGCTTTATAGAACATTGTTGACATTAATTATATTGCACATTTGTAAAGGCTGTAATTTGATTATGTTCTGACATATGTATATCCCTGTGAGACTGTTACCACACAGACATACCCATCGCTGCCCAAAGTGTCCGCCTGTCCCTTGCAGGCAAACTCTCTCTCCCAGCTTCTCTGCCTCTTTCCCGCCCTGCAGACCTAAGCAATCACAGATCTGCATTCTGTCACTCTCTCATTGTGGCTTATTTTACATTTTCTGCAACTTTAGATAAATGGAATCATACAGTATATACACTCTGTCATCTAGTTTCTTTCATGCAACAAAATTATTTTGATATTATTCAACGTTCTGGTATGTCTCAATAGGTCATCATTTTTTATTGTTCAGTAATATTTCATTGTATAGATAGACCAATTTATTTCTCCATTTTCCTCCTGATGGGCATTTTCCAATTTTTGATTATTACAAATAAAACTAGTATCAATAATACTTTATGACTTTATATACTTTCAAATATCTTGAGAGTTGACATGAATGGAGTAGGGTGACTGAATCAAATGGAAGTTGTATTATTCTTTTAAAAACCTTCCATATTATTTTACAAAGAACTCATGTCATTTCATATTCCTAACAACAGTAAACAAGAATTCCAGTTGCTTCATCCTATCATGCACTTGGGATGGCCAGTCTTCTAAAAACTTTAGTCACTCTATTATAAGTGCAATGGTGTTTCTTTATGGTTTCAATCTAATTTTTTATAAGTAAATGATGTTGAATGTTGACCCTTCATACATCGTTATTAGGGTAGCGTTTGTTAGGTATCTTAAGAAGGAAATATTCCTCAACTCATTCGATGAGACCAACATAACTCTGATGCCAAGATAGAATATTTATAAGAGAAAATTACAGATAAATATTACTCATGAACACGAATGCAAGCATTCTATATAATATTTTGGCAAATAACCAATAATATGTAAAAAGAATAATGCATCATGAACAAGTAGGGTTCATTCTGGAAATGCAAGGTTTATTTAAAATCAACCATGTTAAGCAACTAAGGAAGAGAGACTATTTGTAATCTCAACAGACGCAGGAAAATCATTTGGCAAAATCCAACATTTATTTCTGATATAAAACAAACAAACGAACAAATTTTCAGCAATTTAGGGTTAGAGGAAAGTTTCTCAACCTGATAAAACACATCTATTTAAGAAAAAGTACAGATAGTATCCTACTTAATGGGTAAGAATGAATGATTTCCCTTTAACTGAAAAACAAGGCTGGGATATGCTCTTCTGCCTGTTCTATTCAACATTGTACTGATGATTCTAAACAGTACAATAAGACAAGAAAAAGAAATACAACTAACTCTGATTGAAAAGGAAGAAGTAGAGCTGTCTTTATTCATGAATGCCATACCAATGTAGAACATACAGAGGGATATACAAGAAAACTTCTCGAAGTAACAAATGAGTTTGCTAGGATTTCAGAATAGAAAATAAAGTACACAAAAATCTATTATATTTCTAAATGCTAGCAATGAACGGTTTGATTTAAAAAATTTAAATCCCACCATTTATAATAACATCAAAAAATGAGAAACAGAATAATTCATATAAAAGATGTAAAAAGCCTATAAAATGAAAACTATAAAACATTGTGGACAAAAAACTAAAAGATTGAAATAAATGATATCTAGACCATATTCTTAGGTCAGAAATTGTTAAAAAGTCAATTCTTCCCATGCTGCTCTACTAGAACATAAGTTGACTCAACTTAATTCCAACAAACATCTAAACACCCTTTTAGTTTATAGAAATTGGCAGATGTGTTCTTAATTTCATATGGAATTTCTAAAGATTCAGAATTATAAACACACCTTTGTTTAGAATGAAATTGGAGAAATAAGACTAGCTAATTCCAGGACTCCTTATAAAGCTATAATAATCAAGACAGTATGATATTGATTTGAAGATACACTCGCAGATCAATGAAACAGAAAAAAGTCTGGAAGTGGAGCCATACCTGTATGGACAAGTGGATCTGACAAAGGTGCGAAGGGGACTCAGTAGAGAAAAGGTAGTTCTAGACATGTGGCAGTATCCACGTGTAGAAAAAAGATTACTCCCTATCTTGGACCATATTAAAAAATGAATTCAAATGAATCATGACTGAAGTGCATGCGTAAGTCATGACATCATCCTCGGCCTTCCCTTTTCTTACCCTTTCCCAGTTTTTGCCTGTGTCCAGGGTAATTGCTAATAGCATTTTCCTTATTGTATTTTAAGTGTAAAATTTGAAACAATAAACTTTAAGGAAAAAACATTTGATTACAAAAAACCTTTGTAATCATGGATCAGGCAAAGATTTCTTAGATAGGATCCCAAGAAGCATATTCTCACAACAGGTTAATAGATTGGACGTATCATGTAAGCCATTTAAGCAAATCCCTTCTTAAATTGGTTCTATTCTTCTGGAGACCCCTGACTGTTATGTGGTGTTATGGGTGTTATTATTCCCATTTGTGAAGGAGGATGCTGAGACTCAGGGAACTTGGCCAAGTGGTATATCTGAGTTCAGAGAGGTGAAAAGTCCCTGAGGCTGGAATTAAACCCAGTCTGTCCTATCTAAAGCACTTGATCTTTTAAGATTTATATTTCGAAACATACATTGAGAGAGGATTTACTACATTCCAGACATTGTTTAAAGAGCCGAAAATATAATAAAGAACAATCAGATGCGAGTTTCTGCTTTCACGGAACTTACGCTCTAGTAGAGTAGTATGGGGGTAAAATATGAAGCATGTTATCATGATAAGTGCAAAGGAGAAAAGTATGTGGGGGTGGGTAGGGAAAGCATTTGGGTTTTTAACGAGGTGGCTAGGGGCACCCGTCCTGAGAAGGAGCGAGGTACAAGCCTTGTGTCTATCTGGGGGAAGAGCCTGCCAGGCAGTGGGCACAGTGCATGCAAAGGGCCTGAGGCCCCAGAGCCTTCGGTGGAGTGTGTCTGAAGTGTGAGGAACAGCACCAAGTGCTTTAGCCTCAGAAAACCTCTCACACTCTTTGAATAGCCCTGGGGCCTTTCTTATGGAAAATATTAAACTATATGCAAAAACTATCTTAAAATATATTTCTTGTGACCAGGTATATTTTTAAAGATGCAAATCTTTGGAATTTTCAAATCCCTTTGTTTTTCTTTGTGCTTCAAGTAACATTCAATTTCCATTTTGTGTGCAGCCATGTGACATTTAGCCCTAAGGAAAGGTTTGCACATTATTTTGCACACATGACTTTGTCTTACTCTTCCTTAAAATAATGGGCCAGTAGTGAGACCAGGGCCCCAGCCTAACTCATCCACTCTGTGATGGTGAGACCCCGGGTTAGCAGAGCTCTTTGTGCCTCTGTGGTCTTCTCATCTATACTAGAAGGATGATGCCTTTCCTCCCTACTCTCCACTGCTGTGCATCGATCCTCTGCTTTTTGCCAAGAACAATCATGGAAAGCAACCAAGGTATGGCTCACAGCCTGCTGAGTCTGCGGTCAGATGAGGGGGTAGATGCATGAACCAGCCTGCAAGGAACCACCACGTGGGGTACTGGCTGCTGCTTATCTCATGTGTGTTCAGGCCCACCCTACCAATGGCATGGAGTGGGCTGCTTGATAGACAGGGAAGAAGAGGAGGTAAGTGGGTTGTGTCTTGAAAACAGATTTAATTTTCATCAGGAAGGGTTGGGTGCCAGGAGGAAGAAGGAAGAAGAGTTCTGGGCAGGTGAGTGTGAACACAGATAAGAGCAAGAACACAATATGGTGCAACTGGGCATTGCAAACTACTCAGCGGGTCTGCAGAAGGGGTGTGTGTGTGTGCGTGTTTGCATGCATGCATGCATGCATGTGTGTGTGTATGTGTGAAGGGCAGAGAGAAATAGGCACAGGATATGTACAACCTTGAGCATGTGTAAGCTTTCCTGATTTATCTTGCCAGCACCAGGAATCCACTGTTCTTCATGCAAAATGATACCATTCTCCACTGGAAGGATCATTACGTGAAAAAAGCCAAGTAGTTAACACAGGATGTGGCTTCCATGTAGTAAGCGAAACACAACACAATTCTTTACATTATTTATTGATGCAATCATATGTGCTAAAAATATAAAATATAAAACCATGGAATGAAATGACATATGTTGCTGGGCAAAGAAAAAGGAAAGGGGTGGGGGATGGGGCCATCAAAATTATTCAGAAAATACAAAGCCCAGAACAAAGGCTGTGAATTGGGGATAGTAGTTATATGGATATTTGTTATTATTACTACTTTATGAATCTCATGACTTTACAAGTGAAAACACTGTTAGAGAGCAAGAACGCAATATGGTGCAACTGAGCATCGCAAACTACTCAGTGGGTCTGCAGAAGGGAAGGGGTGTGTGTGTGTGTGTGTGTGTGTGTGTTTGCATGCATGCATGCATGCATGTGTGTGTGTGTGTGTGTGTGAAGGGCAGAGACAAATAGGCACAGGATATGTACAACCTTGAGCATGTGTAAGCTTTCCTGATTTATCTTGCCAGCACCAGGAATCCACTGTTCTTCATGCAAAATGATACCAGTTAGGAATGATAATGATACTAGTGATAGTTAGGAAAAGGGCTAGGCTAGGAGGGGGCCAGAGGGAGGTGAGGTGAAGGACTGGAAGCAGGGCATCATCAGGTACCTCCCAGAAAGAGTAGGATGAGGCCTCTCAGGACTGGTGGTGATGTGCAGTGGGGGGGGGTCTCCATTTTTTACTCAAATGATGTGTGATGATGGTGCTGATGGAGCTGGCCATCAGACAGGTCTGCCCTGGGGAATGAGTGCGTTTTATCTCCAAACCACTTTCAATGTCCACAAGACAGGTAGGTGGAAACATCTAATGAGTTGCTAGAGAAACAGTTCTGAAGTCCAAAGGAGGTGTGAGCCAGGAATTCAGGACCCAAAGATGGGAGACGCTTTTGAGGGACAGTAGACACAGGAAGACAGCCATGGAAAAGGAGCTGGTTCTTAAAACACAGCAAGGTCTCAGGTGGTACTCCTGCAACTGTTTACACACACCATCCAGTTCAATTCTCCTAACAGCACTTTTAGGATATTAGTCCCAATTTACAGATGGGGAGATTGAGGAGCAGGGAAAGTAGGCCATTTGTCCACAGGTTCAGAGTCCTGCTGAGAAACAGTAGTCTGGTCCCAGTCAATGTCTCTTCTAGAAATAATGGAAACTTGTTAGCATCAGAGGGAAGACAAGTCCTTTGCTCTTTTCTAAGTGGGCTTCTGTCTTTCTTACTGATGCAAGGGGTGGGGGTTTGGGGAATGTCAGATGGCGACCACCTGAATTCAAATGCCAGTAACTGTTCCCATGTCTTCTAATCCTGATATTACATTAACGGGCCACTGGCTCTTTCATGTTTATGATGCTGCATCCTCACTCTAACGCTGCTACAAAAAGAAGAAAAGGGACACTGAGTCTTTGTCCATAGAGGAATAAAAAGAATTTCCAAACAGAACGTTCCTGACCTTGACTTCAACTCACCAGTGCGTACACACACTTTAATTTAAAAAATAATAATCCAAAGAGCCCAGTGAATTCTAGAAAAGCGTGTTCCTTTGAAGCACATTCCTTGCACCACGGGTATGTGATTTGTTAGTGTGGAAGTGGGCTGAGTGGAGAGAGCGAGGTTGGAGGGAGAAGAGGGTGCACAGCGGTACTGCCTTTCCTCCGGTGGGATCAGACAGAGCCTTCTATCCTTTGGCAATTTGACAAACTGTTAAGATATTAAAAAGTCAATAATCTTGATGGCCAAAATGTGTGAATGTAGTATTTATTTCTAAGATGGTTAGTATAATTTCTCATGGTTTATACCATATTTTTTGCTCCCCTTATCCCTTCACTGCATAATGAACTAACCATTTCTGTTACATTATAGATAGTAACAGGGGAGAGACAGAATTTCAATAGCTAAAGCATGCGTCAGGGAAAAAGTGGGCTGATATATTTTAGTTTGGGTTTCAGTGCTACATTTGAGTCCCTATTATTCCTGTTGGATTCGGGATGGAGAGACCATTGAATTTAGATAATAAATGTTTGCTCCAATAACTTCTATTTCTTTTTAAGCAATTTCATATGAAATTCCAGTCTTAAGATAAAGCATTAAATTCTGTATGTGATCCTGTTCTATTTTATATGTTTCTAGCTTAAATAGCATTAGACATAAAGAAAAGTAAAAGTGTTAATAGTGGAGATATAATTTATATTCATCGAGATTAGGACTTCATTAGTTAAGCGGAGGCACTATTTGGGCAATACATTCTGGGTATAACTGTAACTCACATGTCACATTTAAAATAGATACTTAAAACGATAGCTACAAGATTATTATGATATTGTCCCAAAAATTGAGAGGAGAGGCCTATTTTAAATAGCATCTCTTGCGCCGAGCGTGGTGGCGCATGCTTGTAATCCCAGTACTTGGGAGGCGGAGACCGGAGGATCTGGGTTCGCAGCCAGCTTCAGCTACTTAGTGAGGCCCTCCGCAACTTAGTGAGACCCGGTTTCAAAATAAAGTATAAAAAATAGGGCTGGGGGTGTAGCTCAGAGGTAAAACGTCCCTGGGTTCAATCCCTGGTACCAAAAAAAAAAAATAGCATCTCTTTACATTTCAGTGTTCTTGAGATTTTTAAGGCTCTTTTCCCTTGTATAGACTCTACCTCATTCAAAAAATTATAATGTTTACTGTAACCAAAAATCCAATAACTCTGCAGTGTCTAAATGACAGTTGGATTCACTTCCCAAGAGCATAATATGAAAGGAGAACTTTCATTTATTTTAGTTTTGAATGTTTGTTTCTCATTGTTCCGAATCAATCCTTATTTAAATAATCAGGGTGAAGATGTTTCGCTCAGCATTCTCCCTGCTGTGATCCCAAATACCACATGACCGCAACTTAGAGGAAGAAAGATTTATTTGGGGGCTTATCGTTCTGCAGATTTCAGCCATATTAGGCTAGGTCATGTCTGCAGAGCTCAGGGCATGGCAAGAAGGCAACAGGGACTTATCTATAGTCCCTAAGGCCACACCCCCAGTGACCTATCTCTTCCATCCTCACCCTGCCTGTCTACTTTACCACCCACTAAATTTATTAGTGCATCAATGGGTGTTTTCACTGATGATTGTAGGACCCTCTTGATTCAATTATGTCACCTCTGAATATTTCTGCATTGTTGATACCTGAGCTTTTTTTTTTGCGGTACCGGGGATTGAACCCAGGGACGTTCTACCTCCGCGCTACACCCCCGGCCCTATGTTTTTATGCTTTATTTTGAAACCGGGTCTCACAAAGTTGCAGAGGGCCTCACTAGGTAGAGAGAGAGAGAGAGAGAGAGAGAGAGCTGAGGCTGGCCGCGAACCCGGATCCTCCGGTCTC